>OZ023145.1:2069267-2089529 GCA_963675895.2 Styela plicata | reverse complement strand
CTTATAATTATGTGGATTTTTTGTGTAGGCTTAATAATTATAAGTTGTAAGAGGCTACAGTAAAAAATCAAGGAAGTGATAGATGGTTTAATCATCTCCAGGGCAGATACCGCTCACTTCTCGAGGGTCTAGCTTTGCATGTAATGTTTTCTGTTCGGGTGCCCAAAAGGAACCAACTAACGGCCACTTAAGCGCAAAAAGCTACTACAGGGTATAGCACCAGCAATTGTACTGTCAAGCCGGAAACATCCAAAATGGAACTGAGCCGATATTGTAAAGTGCAGTGAGTGGTATCTGCTTGGGACAAAAATAAAATCATATACCACTTATTCAAGTCAAGTCATACGATAGCAGAAAATATACTATGTGAATTATTTATATTAGAGTTGTGATAGACTACTAAAAAGAACAGAGAAAATGCTAAATGGTTTCACTGTCTCCGGCAGGACAGACACCATTCACTGCTCAAGGGTAGAGCGTTCCATTTATAATTTTCAGTCAGGTTGCCATTTGCCATCTCCCAGTAAAGATATTTCTCACTGCGCAAGGGTTGAGCATGTAATGTTTTCGGCTTGAGAAGCTATTGCTGTTTTTTTTTGTTATGGAAATTCACTCTAAGCAGGGCCGAAAGCAGTTCCCAAAGGTAACCAACGAACCACTCAATAGCAAAAAGGTACTAAAAGATGTGGGACCATTAACTACACTCTAAACGGAAAACATGGAACTGAACCATCATGGTAAAGTGCAATGAGTGGTATCTGTCCTGGCTGATGTTAAAAACATCTACTAATTCTTTGCTTCCTATTAGTCGAGTCTTACGATACGCAGGAAATACATTAACTTTAGCCTTAAGCCCGTACCTACAGAGCAGGTTTGAAATCTTACTTACCCCTTTACCATATATAAGTGACCTTAAATTATTTTTATGAAATTAGACCTTTAAGCAAGGTCAGAAGCTGTGATAAAAGTGCTGCGAATGCTTTCTTTCCTGTGCAATGATAAAATCATCTGTTACCTATTTCCTTCCTTTCAAGATATATTGCGTTAATTTCCTGGTTATTAATTATTATTTCCTGTGTGTTGTAAGAGGCGACTAAATGAAAGTAATTAATTTACAGATGGTTTTACCATCGACCATGTAAGGCACCAATCACTAGAGCCAGGCGGCATATCGGTAGGACAGTAAATACCGGCAGTGAGTTTTCCAAAATACCGTATCGTGTTAATTTTCGCAATGTCGGTTTGCCGTGATATCGGTATTTCGTGGCATGCTTTGGTAAAATGGTTACAAGTTGATGGATTATCACGTGAAGTAACACAAAAAAAAAAACAGGTCTTCAGACCACTTACACCTGTTGGTTTGCCTCGTTTGAACTTTTGCAATGCCATAAAACTACAACCTGCTTACGTTTAGAGGTTGATTTTGATCCGTCATTGATTGATCCACATGATTTTTTTACTAGGTCGCGCATCACGTGGTTCTTTGAAACGACACAATAGCATGTTTTTTGATAGCAGAAAATGACTTGGCATACTGGTAATACCGGCACTTTGGCAGCAGTTTGACAGTACTTCACTTGTCAAAAAGATTGAACATATAAAGATAAGTAGTTAGTCAGCGTCTCTCAGACCAATTGCATCATCAACACTGCTATTTAATAGCAGCGTTGATGATGCTCTTGGTCTGGGGGACATGGACTAACTACTCATCCTTCCTCTGTGCATTTGTGTTTGCGAATTCATATGCAGAAATCCATCAGTGACTCAAGCTTAACAAAAGCATGTGCACTTGAATATTATTTTGTCAAGCATGAGCCACTGATGCCCCGCGCCTCATTGGCTGATCCATCATTGACTCGTACTCAACAAAACATGTTTGATCAAACAATTTCTAACAGATTTACCACTCATATTTATATCATAGGCATGCAACGTCAATTTGGGAACACACCAATGCCCCGCGGAGGGCCACCCTCTGACTCCCCGGGAAGTATGAACATGCAGAGTCCATTGTCTTCAGGAGGTCTGACAGGATACAGTCCTGACAATAGAATGCCTCATCCCTCCCGGGGACTCAATTTTACTCTCATCGACCTCCAGTGGTGGGGCGTCCTACTCAACCCAACCATCGCAACAGGTGGGGACTAATCATGACTTTTTTGTGCTTCTTTCCAGCCATGATCTAGTGTTTATCATTATTCCAGGAGATTACATTATCATAATCTTTCGGTTCTCTTTGAGATTTTTTCCGCCGGTAGTTCCTGGCACTTGTTATTTGATTGGTCGATAGCAGTTCTTTTTCGGTTCTGCTTCAGCCTTGCTTAATAGAAATTTCAATAAAGAAATAGGTTGGCATATATAGGGGAACAATATAGGTTGTGGTCATGTGCATTCCGGGATAGTAAATATTTTGCTATCCTTGAATACAGCTTTAAAAAAGAATTTTCTCGGAGAAAGTTTTTACAAACAATTTCGCCATGTCTCCAAAGAAATGTAAAATTTCGGGACCATTGATTGGAGGGGGGTTGCTTGATTTGCCACTGTTCAGGACAATCGAAAATCTTTGGAACCATAATTCTGCTCCAAAATTTTTTGCCTTTGTCGAGTTCGCATACCTCAATTTGGAACAATTGAATATTTTTTTGCGATCATTCTGGGCCTTTTCAAGAAGTTTTCTGTTAATGCTACTAGGATTTCAATGATATCCATGGAAACGGTGATTTCTCGTTGCTATTGCCGCTATGCACTGTGTAGAAAACAATAGTGGGGAACTTATAGAGGCTTCACCTGGAATTTTCGATAGATCCCAAGGCATTCCAGAATAGTAAATATTTTACTATTCCGAATAAAGCCTTAAAAATACTTTTAATGCAGAATATCTTATAATTCATCAGTGACTCCAGCTTTCCATACTCGTGGTTCATTTGGGGTCAAAATCAAATTATCATCTGATTCTATATTCGAATTGAATAATCTCACCCAGTAGAATATTTAAATTAAAAAGTATTATAATAAAATAAACAAAAAAAAGAAAATTACCAAGCAACTTTTTAAATATATTGAGTTATTGATGCATGAATTATTCATAATTATATAAAATCCCAGGATAGGTATGATACAAAAAGATATAATTGTTTTGCCAATGTTTCGAGCGCCTATACAGACTAAGAAACTAAAAAAAGAGTATATATATATATTGCTGATTAGTCTCTGTGTTTTCATCGCCCTAGTGTGCCTATATAGACGATCGAAATGTTGGCAAAAAAATTAGATAGTTTTGTATCTTACCAGCTGCAAGTTGAATTCCATTCAAATATTTACGTATATTCTCTTAAAATATGTAACTTTTTTATTTTGATTCTGAATCAAAATAATATCTGTAAAATAAACAGAGTTTTGCCAACGTTTCCAGCGTCTATACAGACACAGAAACTAACAAGGGTGAGAGTATATATAAATATATAGTTTGTATCATACCAGTTGCAAGATGCATACAATTATTTGCATATATTTTCTAAAAATATATAATTTTGTTTTCTTTTGATTCTGAATCGCTGGAAAAATTGATAATAACCCATCATTTATGTTTACAGCCACAACTGAAGATGCCGGATAACACCTACGCTAACACACCACATGGGAGTGTGGGAAGGTATGCTTGTGGTCTCGAGTCGATTAGAGATAAGATTGAAAAAATTGTTGTCAAGCTTAGTTGATGAATTTTAAAATAATTTGATAACAAAATTTGAAATCTAGTGGATTCCTAAGATCCGATTATTTTTTTTTAAAAAGTAGGAAAGCGAACAAAAAATTTATGTTATTTTGCGACCGACTGGCAGGATGTTAGCTGCTCTAATACTTGAAGAAAATAGATTCCATTTGAAAAATATGTAGCGAATGGGTGATATTTCATGATATATCTGTGGCTGTAAGATTTGAATGACACTTTTTGAGTGTCTGTTAACAATCTAACTATATAAAAAGTTTCAATATCATCAATACTGCTATCCCGTGTTCGAGCCTCGTCGAGTCCGGCTTGGTAATCCATGCCCACCACTTTACCCAGGGTGTAATACCTTGGGTAAGCCAGGCCGAACATGAGAGGTTCATATCTGTCCAGCAATTCTAACCCTACCCGACGCATCGGGTGGTAAATGGTTTTAGCATCCCCAGGGAAGATACCACTCATTGCACTTTATCATAGTGTAAAGAGACAAAGTGGTGCAGTGTAATATAAATGTAAGTTCCGGACATTCGAATGAAATCAAAATTTTCCCGGTTTGGCAAATTCTAAGATTTTGGTACGAGCTTCAGGATTAGTACTAGCGGATATCCTGCGTGTCGTAAGAGGTGACTAAAAAGAAACAAAGGAGTGGTAGATGATTTTGTCAATCGTCCAGAGCAGATACCCACTACACTTTACCATGACAGTTTAGTTTTGTATGGGATGTTTTCTGCTTAGATTGCAGTTGCTGGTACTTTATCTCGCAGTAGCTCTCATAGCTCAACTATACTATCTAATTTGAGTGGCCATCAGTTAGTTCCTTTTAGGCACTGTTTCCGGCTTTTTTAAGTACTTTTATAAAAAAACTTTGATATAAAACATTGGACAAAGAGGCTTGAGAAATTGTTTTTACAGCACATGTGTTTTTCTTGCAGTAGCTCTCATAGCTCAACTATACTAGTGAATTTGAGTGGCCGTCAGTTAGTTCCTTTTAGGCACTGTTTCCGGCCTTGCTACTTTCACAAAAAAAAAACTTTTAATATAAAACATTGGACAATGAGACTCGGGAAAATTGTTTTTACAGCACCTATATTCCAAGCTTATCTCCAGCCCACCCAAGCAATTCACCACAGATAAGTGCAATGTCCCCAGCGTTGAGGACGCCTGGGAGTGTATCCGTGGCACATTCGCCAGGTGAGTGAGTCTGTTTTAATCAATTTTCAGACAAATAGTAGATTTTTAATCTAAAGATTCAACTTGGAATCTTTGGTTAAACATTGTCTAAGTCCTGTTCATCATGAGTAATGGTTATTTTTTTTTTATAGCCACTTCTTAGAGTGGATCACCCTGTCCAAGGCCCTGTAACTGCAGCCACTTATGGACGGACAGGGTTACATTTGCTGGGAAGATATGGCCTTATCTGGTTCAGCTTAGCCTACCCAAGTTATTACACCCTGGGTTGAGCGGTGGGCATGGATAAGCGAGCCGGATTTGCCGGGACTCAAACCCAAGATCTTCAACCTGCGATGCCAACATGTTTACCACAAGGGCATCGCTTAGCTCATTGCCTATCAGTGGCTTGGGGAAATCATCTGCTAGCCCAGATTTAAAACAATTGAATTTGGATTATTTGATGCCCCTGGATGAACTCCTATGATATAGTGCAGTTGAGCGATTGCTTCCCTGTGCGATAGTAAAAACCGTCTACATCTGATCACATTTCAGCCAGTGCAGCAGTGCCAAGTCCATCGAATCCTGTTATAAACGAAGAGCAATTGTACATGGAGAAGTTGAAACAATTGCAGAAATATGTTGACCCTCTGTCAAGGATGATAAACAAGGCATGTCGGTTTTATTTATTATCTCTTTCCTATCTACATGCATTCAGTTTGACAAAGTGCCTTGCTCATTTAGTGTAAGTGTTAGGATTATGCTTCTAGCGACGTGGGATGAAATCGACATTTCAGAATACTTTACTATTCCAGAATAGTAAAATCGAATACTGGATCCTATTCCTAAACACCATAATACGGCATTTAATCGTTTGCCACACACCAAACAAAAAATTCGAAACGAGAACTACTTACTCGCTCGACGGTAAATCACGGGCGCAATTACAATAATATGCCATTGGTGCGATTATTTATTGTTGTACGCATGCCGTGGAGGATCGAGATACTTTTGTTGTAAGCCGTGTCTTAGTAATCGCACGAAACCACGCTTTTACACTCAGATATGTGGATTACGGTTGAGAATCCTGTCCTGTTATCTTATTTAAAAACACATTTTGGATTTGGAAATTTTGAGATTGGAATCCACCTGGATTCTGTATTCTGAATTGCCAATCCTTATAGTTATGCACATCTAATCATTCTGTACGTAAGTTGAAATAGCAGTATGAGATAATGTTAAAGCTTGTCAGAGACTTCACTCTACGTAAGATTAATGCTATGAAAATGACGTTGAATCAAAAACAGGTTGTTTGTGAGAAACTCGTCACAAGAAATTATCTGAAAATCTAGCCCTGTAGGTACGAGCTTTAGAATAGTCCTAAGTTCTAACTATTTCCTGCATGTCATAAGAGGCTACTAGAAAGAAGCAAAGAAGTGGTAGAGGGTTTTTACTATCGCCCAGGACAGATATCACTCACCATGGCGGTTTTGTTCCCTTTAGAATGTTTTCTGTTTAGAGTGCAGACTGAACCATGATAATTAAGTGCAGTCAATATTATCTGCCCTGAGTGAATTATTCCTATCTTTATTCCAACAGGAGAAGAACAGTAAAGATCTGAGCAAGATGAAAAGTCTGCGGGATATTTTGATGGATTCAACAAAGAGGTTACCGATGGCAACACTACTCAAGTGTGAAAAAGTTTTACAGAATTGGAAAGATGTGAAGCCTGTGCCAGTGAGTGTTTTGTCATTTCCTTAGCTTTTTTTATACTTCTTAGAGTGGATCACCCTGTCCAAGGCCCTGTAACGGCGGCTACTGATAGTCGGACTGGGTTTCAATTGCTGGAAAGATATTAACATTTCTGGCTTAGTGTACCCAAGTTATCACACTGTCACAATGTCATAAGAAGCGACTAAAAGGTAGCAAAGAAGTTGGAGATGGTTTTACCGTCACCCAGGGAACATGCGACTCACTGCACTTTACCATGGGGGTTCAGTTCTGTTTGAGATGTTTTCCTTTTAGAGTTCTTTACTATTATGTGGCCGTTAGTTGGTTTCTTTTAGGCACTGCTTCCTGCCTTACTCAGAGTGAATTTGATAAAAATAAATAAAAAATTATACTAACTTATGGCCATTAATCAATTTTTAAAATTTGCTATTGTTTGCATTTCTCTGGATTAGCATATTCTATTTTAGTACAAACTAAATTCCCCCAACCTCCCCCCCAAAATCACGCTCACACAAGCAAAAAATTTTAACTTTTTTCAGACTCCTCCCCTCCCAGACCAGACCAGCATATGTGCCAACCATTATTAGATGCCGTAGCTACTGCAATCAAATCACCAATGTTGAATCATACATTGAAACGAACGTTTGGACCTGCATTACAAGTTCTAAATGGAGATTATTATGTGTAGGTGTTTTCATCTAAGGCCTTGTTTTTTTTTCTTTAAATTATACTGGGCTTTTTTATAGCCACTTCTTAGAGTGGATCATCTTGTCCAAGGCCCTGTAACAGCGGCCGTTTGTAGATGGACAGGGTTACAATTGCTGGAAAGATATGTTCGGCTTAGCCTACCCAAGTTATTACACCTTGGGTTGAGTGGTGGGCATGGGATAAGCGAGCCAACATGTTTAACCACTGGGCCATCGCGCCTACAGGGCTTTTGACTGGGTTCGATTTAGGCCAAATATACTATGTACTAGAATGCAAAAATATATGTAGAATATTTTTTAAATACATTTTACTCTGGACGAGGTGAGAAATAGGGATGCCACTTTCAAATCATTATTTGAATTGATTCAAATGTATGTGCGATTTGATGGGCAAAATTTTTGAGGAAAATATCGGTGATGTTGAAATTTTACAAATATTTTGAAATTTTTCCATGAATTTATTGAAAATTCCACAGTTGTTTATTAAAAGTTTCCCACATACCATCAGATTTGTAATGATCATATACGAAGTGATGTGAATGCTTCAAAAATAAAAGTAAAAGTGACAGCCACAAAACAGTTAACACCACAAACTCTTTGAATGAATTCCCAAGCAACCTCTGATATTTGAAGAAAAAGACAGAAAAAATTACGTACAGAAAAACATTTAATATATTTCCGGAAAACAATACAATGGCGAAGATACATCCAAGTATGGACGATCATGTTCTCTTAACTTTGTGAGGTGTTAATGATGAAAATGACAAATCAATATATTCTTCAACCACTGAATATATTCCTAGTTATTCTAAGGACAAAAGTAAATATCTCATTTATCCATCATTATTTATTTGATTCTTCCAGTCCGGAAAGTTCTTGCACAAAGCGTATACGCATCCGCGCATCGAGCAATGACAGTGACACGGAGCCGGGAATTAAAGTTCAAGACCTTGTTCAGGGAGAGATTGCCAGACTGGGGTCAAAGTTCAAAGTCACAGTCGACCAATCACAAAGCAGTAATTGTGGAACATTGCACCTGATATGCAGATTAGGTGAGCCTCCAATTTTTTCATCAACTTCATGTTTGCTTCTGCGCAACGTAACATCCCAGTTTGAGTGATTGCCACCACACATATGCATAGTGATTCTAGTGAGGCGCGATGGCCTAGTGATTAAACATGTTGGCATCGCAGGTTGAAGATCTCGGACTCGAGCCCGGAGAGTCCGGCTCGCTTATCCATGACCACCACTCAACCCAGGGTGTAATTTTGGTCTAAGCCGAACAGGAAAAGATGATATCTTTCCAGTAATTGTAACTTGTCCGTCTATAAGTGGCTGCTGTTACAGGGCCTGTGACAGGGTGATCCAATATGAGAAGTGGCTATAAAAAAAAATGATCAACCGGTGATGTGCAAATGGGCGAATAAAGCTTGATCTGATCTTCACATCACCGTTTGAGCGATTGGTATCAGTGCAGTAGTGACTCATTTGCGTGGGTATCCGTGATTGAGCTCCATTACTAGAGTCCACTTATGGACAGCAAGGGTTAGTGTTTTTGAGCAGATGATAGTCTTTACGGTTCAGTTGAGCCTGCCCAAGTTGTTAAAGCCTGGGAATGTATTGTTGAGCTGAACATGTTGAGATTTCAATCTGAAATCTTAAACTACTGGGGAACTATGATAACTACCACATATATTTGGCAGAATGTCTTACCAGTCAGAAAAATTGTGACAAATTTATTTTGTTCAGTTTTGGTCACTGATGGTTCCCGTTGATATGGCGTGGTCCGTCTGTACATCGTGCTTGATAAAATAGAATTTCTGATGGGTCTTAGAGAATAAAAATAAAATCAGTCCAAAATTTTGTTTGTAATTGATCAACCGGATCAGATCGTTCGATTAAAACGATATCTAATCCTTTTTTACCATTCAATCAATTTTTTGTCCATCTTGACAGATGACACTTCACTGCCAACTGTACCACCAATCAGACTCCTGGTGCCCCACAACCTACCCAAAGAGGGACCTGAATGGCGTTCCCTGGTCCCAAGACGACACCAGCGACACAGAAGATGCCGAACTCGAATCGAAGCTCCACAAACCGAATCTGAAGGAATGAAAAAGCCTGAATTTTTGTCAAAGTTGAAACCGAACATGAAAACACAAATTGATCATGCTATGATCCATAACGAAACAATATCAGGGATACTGACAGCATGGGAAAGAAGTGTCAAACAAACAATGGCATGTGAGAGAAAAAGCTGATTCAAAACGATCAGACTCAAAGTACATGCACTGAGGGCTGAATGGGAGGGATTGTACAGACCCAAACAACAGCAAATTTAGGACAAGTCGGTCCACCCTGCTAAATTTGCAGAAACCAAGATCGTAAGGTGAGGAGGGTTGTGTCCATTACCTCAATAAACAATATTGGAGAGTCAGACCCCCACCCCCTGAATTTGCAAAAATATACATGAGATTGTGAAAAACAACGAAAACAATCTTCATTCATTCATTGCTTGGTGCTTGGTTTTTACTCCTAAAAAAAATTATTATCTTAAAGTTCCATTTTCAGGATAAATATGTTGGTTTTATCAAACTGCCCAAATATTTCTTTGTCTGTGAGTCTGACCCCAACCAATGTCGGATATTTTCCACCACGACTGCTCATATACCCAACACCGTTTGCATTTTCCGCTATGAGTGTTGATCAGTCCAACCAGGACGAAAAGAACATTTCGCAATCATCACTGCTGATTGACTTTCAATCTTGTTCTTGAAATGCTTTCATTTTCTATTACAATAAAGTAAAAAAAATGTTATTTATATTGTTTGTTGTACATGATATCGATTTAAGAGTCTGAATCACAGATTTTAAAGAGAAAAATCAGCATGGTGGCGCCAATGGTTCGCAAATGTTTCAATCGAGCAGTCCCGCCGCCAAGCTTGGCCTACCTGCAATTTGGTGTTATAGTTTTTTTTTCTGTGGCTTTCAATAGTGCTAATCTTCTTGTTCCACAATAAAACTGTTTGTTCGAAAAACTTGAGCATTTTTAGATAATTTAGGTTTACTGGTAAAGAAATCCATAAATTAACCTACTTTTTTTATTTACTTCTTGTACACCTAACGCTCAAACTGGACATCAGGCATTGGTGATAAGGATTTTTCAAAAAAGCATTTCAAAAACCGTTTGTTCGTAAACCTTGATCGTTTCTAGGTATTTCGGTTTGAAAATTACTGGTAAACTAGTAAATGATCGCTGAAATTAGACGTCGAATGTTGTGCCCAAAGTGAGGTATAAATTGTAAAATGTTCAAAATACAAAATATATAATACAGAGGTGTAAAGATACGCAATAATTATATTGGAGGAGTGGTTACACTTGTAAACACATTCTAATTCAAAAATTAAATTTCGAAATACAACAAAATGCTCACAAATTTACATGTTTTTCAGTAGTATACGTGTCATTTTCAAACACATCTAAAACGCGGAAGATTTACGAATTTATTTTTTTTGCGCTGTTGGCGAGGGACGTGTCGTGTCATGGCTTCCGCGATCTGAATAGCAAAATGCCCAGCGAAAGCGGAGAAAGTGTTAGGCGTGTGGATCCGCCTGACAATGAGGGGGGGGCAGATTTAGATAATTCTAACGGTAGCAATATTTCGAAATCAATGAGTCACAGTCAATCATGGAATGGACTAATACCCAAAAAGACTCCCTAAATAGCATATTCTTAAAGTCCAAGGACAATTCATGGCTATTGAAAAGACGCGAAGTGTTAACGTTGTTGGAAGAAAAATGTGGAAAAGGAAATGTAATAGAACTTTTCAATATGCGGAAAGAGAAAAAATGGTTAGCTGAATTAAAAAGTCGAGATCTGGTGGAAAAAATCATTGAAGAAGGCATTTGGTATACCTTTGATGGAAAAAATAAACATCGGGCAGAAGTTAAAGATTTAGAAGATAATAGTGTTGAAGTATGGGTTTCTCACATGCCCAATAGAGTGCCGGATCATTACTTGAACCATATATTGGAAGAATTTGGACATGTTATATCTGTCACAAGGGAAAAGGATGACAGTGGAGCACTAACAGGGAGAAGAATGTGTAAAATGCATTTAGAATATGAAATACCTAGGACCATGGTATTACCAGCATACCATCGTTGCTACCGATGGGAATTTAATATATGGTATGAAGGACAAGAAGCTCAGGGTCAGACAAGAACATCACCAAAATGTTATATTTGCAAAAGAGTGGGGCATGGACCAATAGAATGCCCCAGGAAGAGGATTTGTTCACTATGTCAAGATCGAAATGCAATGCCACATCTTGAAAAGGATTGCAAATTACAAAGGGAAATTGCAAGAGAACGAAACATATTGGAAGAATTTGAAGTTGCCCAAAGCATGATAGACATGAGTCAAGATAAAAATATTCAAGAAACACACCCTCATAAATCTACTTTATCAGAAAAAAATCAAGAAACATTCTTACGCCTCATAGAAAATCCAAATCAAGAACCAACTGACCCTGGAAGATATTGAAACCCTGACTCAAGATGGGATCAAAGAGCGGTTCATGACCCTGTTCAAACTCATTCAAAGACAGAGTGAATATCCAACTCATGAATCTGATGATGCCCTAATTCAAAAATATGTTGAAGCACATGCTCAAGAACCTGCTAGAAACCAGATCCACATTTTATAGAAACTCCAGACGCAAATTCTGGTAACAATCAAGTTCCAGATTCTAGGGAAGCTCCAGCTCCACAGTCATCTGAGGAAATTAAGGATTCAAATAATGTAAATCATCAAACAATAACCACACACAGTAAAATCGCAAGAAATAACAGATACACAAAAACATATACAGTCTCAACTGAATTCAGACCAGGTTTCGGAACAAAATGTCACTGGAGTCTCATCTGTAAAGTCAACAGCAAAAGTCAGCAAGACGGAAAGATATATTTCTTTACTGATGCTCAAGGAAAGCAAATCAAAAATATAGTAGCAGCTAATGTTGAAGAGGTCCAAGGTGGTACGGTAAGAAAATTACAAAATTGTGTCGGAAAATATAAAACAAATAAATCCATTGATACTATCATCTTTTATACTGGATCCAATAATATGGATTCAAACCAACCGTTAGACAAAGACGCTGATAAGCTGTTTAAATTGGCCAAGCAAAAAGCAAGATTGGTCATAGTAAGCGGGATCATACCCGGTATGATTTCTTCGGCAATGAGCAGGAAAGACTAGAGATCAACCTAAAACTAAAAGAAGCAGCTGGCAATAATAGTGCTTTGTATGTTGAACCCCTAACACATTTAATCTGAGGGAGGGAGAAATTCCTATTCACAAATATGAAAAGGACAAAATTCATATGAGTGAACTTGGTGCTATCGAGCTAGCTCAAGAATGGGAAAAGTATGGACAAATTGATATTGCTGCAAGAAAAAAACAAAAACGGAAGGACAGGAATCGTGGAAATTCACCAAACAAAAATGAAGAGAAAAAGATAGCGACTGATCATGTAAAAGATGATACACCAGAAATTGCAATGGACACAACAGAAAATAAATCGTCCTAAAGTATTTACCTTTTTTGTTCTTTCCTTTTTTTAGTTTTTTTTTTACTTTTACTTTTCTTAGTTAGTCTTTAATTATTGTGTGTCCAGTTAGGGAGTGATAAATATGGCATCAAATTTTTCGATTGTATCCTTCAATGTGAGGGGCATCCGTAATCAAATTAAAAGGCAAGCATTATTTCAATATCTAGAAAGAGAAAGATTTGATATAGCAATGTTGCAAGAAAACATTGCTCAAATGAAAATGATAAAAAGTCTTGGACCAAAGAATAGTCTGGAAAAGGATTCTGGACACCTTTTCTACAATAAAATGTGGGGTTTGCATATTAATCAGCAAACACTGTGACATTGATGTAAATTGCTTCCATGTGAGTACATGTGGGAGATATATTATTTGTCATTTTAAATACGCCGATCATAAAGTTGGTATTATGTAATATATATGCTCCTAATAGGAGCTTAGAAAGAGTAGCATTTTTCGAAGAAGTCAGGCAAAAAACAGAGCAATGCAAAGCATCTTTAAATCTAGTGAACTCGTGTTCAGTAATTTGGGGAGGAGATTTACAATTGTGTATTAGGAAGACGGGACAAAAATACGTCAATTTTTCTAAAAAATGATAAAGGTGCCAAGTGCTTAGAAAAAATTATATGCCATTTTAAATTTACTGATGTGTGGAGAGAAAATAACCGAAGATTAGAAATTATACATGGAGGAGCTCAAACCTAATAGTTAAGAAAAGACTTGATAGGTTTTTAGTATCAAAAGAATTTGTCCATAATATCAAAAAGACTAGTATTCTAACAAGTGTGTTATCAGCCTATAAGACTTCAGAAGCCTTTTAAGACTTCAGAAACCGGAAAACATGAAGATTGGGAAGGGTATTGGAAACTCAATACTACTTTATTGAATGATAAAATATTTGTACAGGGGTTCAAGCAGTTTTACATAAATGGGGTGGAGAAATGACAAGGGCAACTTCTGCCTTTTGGGGACACATGCAAATACAAAATTAAAGTTTTTGCTTCACATAGAGGCAGATCCATTGAGCAACAACTAAGAAAGAAGAATGGAGAAAGAAAATGAAAAAATTATGAACTATAATAAATTGCTAAAAGAACTAGACAATTGCCAAAGCACAATAACAGATCAAAATAAATCAGAAAATTTGTTGAAATTAAAGAAAGAAATTGAAGATCTCCAATTAAACAGAATCGATGGTTGTATTATCAGGTCAAGAATACCTGGACAGAAGAGAGTGAAAAACCAAATTCTTATTTTCTGAATTTGGAAAAGATCAGAGCAAAAAACAAAGTTTGGATGGAACTCAAAAAGGATGATGGTTGTATAACATATGATATCAAAGAAATTATGGAGGAAATTAGAGATTTTTACAAAAACCTATATAGAAAGCCTAATACATGCATTGATGAACAGGAAGACTTGCTAAAAAACTATGAATCTAAATTGAATGAATCCCAAAAACAAACTCTTGATGCTGAAATACAAAAAGAAGAAGTTAAAGAAAGTCTGACACAAATGGAAAATAATAAGACTCCTGGATCAGATGGTCTACCGAAAGAATTTTATGTTGTATTTTGGAACCGAATTAGCCCAATTTTACTAAGATTAATCAAAGCCTCCTTGGAAGAAGGATGTATGTCAAAAACAATGAGTGGAGCTATAATAACTTTGTTATATAAGAAGGGTGAAAAAACTTGATAAAAATTGGCGCCCAATATCTTTATTAAATGTACACTATAAAATTATTGCTAAAATAATAGCCAACCGGTTAAAAAAAGTCATAAGTATTCTCATTCATCCAGACCAAACCGGATTTGTGCCTAACGGGGAAATAACTGAAAATTTACTTTTAATTAGAAATGCAATTCACTATGCAAACACTGAAGATAAACCCTTAATAATCTGTTCATTGGATCAGAAACACCTCAACTTTGGGAGTCTATTCATTTCTTGGATACAGACACTATACAATAATAATACAAGTAATATAATGATTAACGGTTTTATGTCTCAGGAGATTACTATCCAGAGGCGTTCGACAAGGATGCCCTTTATCCCATACTTGTACTTGTTCTTCGCAGAGGTGTTTGTATGTAACATAAGATGCAATAAAAATATTTTAGGACTCGAAATGCCAGATGGCACGGAACAAAAGATTAAACAATTCGCGGATGACTCAACAGCTCTAGTTCGAGACTTCAACTCATTATCGAAAATTTTACAAATTTGTGGACAATTTGAAAAAGCAGCTGGAACCAGACTGAACTTGGATAAATGTGTTATTCTATTAGTGGGAGAATACAAGGCGATCCATATTGAAAGTTTTATGGGCGTCAAAGTCGTCAATGATTACCTCAAAATCTTAGGAGTATGGCACGGGAATGATGAAGCAAATATTAATACACAAAACTGGCAACCCATACTTTCGAAAATCAAGCAAACCCTACAGTTGTGGAGACAAAGATCATTATCATTTAAAGGTCGTAAAATAATAATAGACTGCTTTGTGTTAGCTAAAGTATGGTACCTTGCATCTTTCACCACTGTACCAGAGGATATACTGAAACAAATAAAAAAATATGTATGGGAATTTATATGGAATTATAAAACTGAAAATGGTTAGTAGAATTCAAATGAGCTTTGATTATGAGAAAGGGGGCTATAGAATTACAGACATAGAAAAAAAAATACAGGCCTTGCAGCTCAAGTGGGTATTCAAAATATTAACAGGCAACGAAAATCCTTGGACCAGTTTCGCTAAATATTATATCCAACATTCAAATGGGATGTTTGAAACCGAATCATTAGAAAATTTATTTGCAGATTTTCCTATCAGGAATATTCCCAACCAAGTCCCAGAAATATACAGAGATATTCTGGTACAATTCAGACAATTGAGGTTTTGTAGAAAAAAGTTCCCAAGTGAAGAAGCTGACATCTGTAGAGAATATATATGGTTCAATCCAATTTTGAAGGATATAAGTTATCCATATGATTACAGAAATTGGATCAGAACAGGAGTAAAGACTCTGGGTGACTTATTTTATGTAGAGAGTTCACAACTTGCATCAAGATTACAAAACCACACATCAGGAAACATGCGTACAATTCAGAACAGGATAGATATATTAAAGAGGGACATTATTTACAGAGTAAACCACTGGCTACCAAATGATACCATCACAAATGAAACTTATAATTCAATCTGGGGGGAAAAATGGGACATAAATATTGATCCAGAAACAAAGAAAATTTATTCAAAGTTGATGCAGGAGGGCCAAAATGAAAAAAGGTGGTCTTGAGACAAAAGTTTATTGATAAATATAATATAGAATTTTCTAATATATGTTGGAATAAGATTGCTTTTTATGATCTCCGCGTAAAACACAGGATCTTGCATGAAAAATTGCTAATTTTGCATTACCCATAGGAAAATATTAAGACATTGGTATGATGACGAAAATGGATTTTGTGTGCTTTGTAGAAATCATGAAATAGAGTCCACACAACACTTGTTTGTGGACTGTCCCTTTTCTCAGCAATTTTGGGAATGGTGTCGAGTAGATCATTTGAATGCAAATAATGTTCTTCTATTATGTGATGTTATTGATGAAACCTCAATTTTTATAATAGGCATGGGTAAAAATTGTATCTGGCTACACAGGAACAGTAAAAAATATGATGGAATTGAAACTAATCAATCAATTCTAAGAACACAGTTCAAAGCTAGTGTTATGGGACATCTGAATACTGTGTCCCAGGTTAAAAGGGTCAAGTATTTAGATTCCAGAGTAGGGACATTGCTTGATAAATCTATTATTGCATAATCATATAATTTCAATTTCATTGATGATTTATATATTTCTGTATAAGCACTTCATGTCGTCCTGTTTTGTAATAAGTAAAGATTCAAGTCTGAAAAAAAAGTGCTACAGTTCATAGTTTTTGCAGTTTGTTTTACTATTTTTAAGAGGTTTGGTCTGTTTTGAATCAGGAATGGTATGGAACATGGCAAGCCCCCATAATTAAACCATTTTAAAACTGGATACTTGGACACAACAATGAATGGATTATATGAACATCAAAAATTCAATGTAAAAACTTCATATGGAATGGTAATAACTCATCGATAATGGTAATAAATTTGTGTTTAATAATATTGTGCTTTTAAATTTTATTTGGTTTATTATTGGGCTTGTGGTTGGATTAATCAATCTGAATTTGGACATAAACATTTGGCATCATCAATATCATGAAACAAAAATCCGGATTGGATTTGGATTTTATTTGGCACAACAAAAAAAGGAAGATTTACGAAAAAACGTTCTTGGATTGTTAAAGCGTCTGATCCGCGCCTATCCGGGTCCGAGAACCGTTGAAACCAAAACCCAAAATTGCAAGGTTGAGGCCAAAATGTGGATTTTGCGGTCGGACTATAACGCTGTAACCGCAACAACGCAAACAAAGGGCAGATTAAAAACACGAAATGCATAATTTCTGAATTATGTATGCTCGTATATCTAGTGGTTGTATCCTCATCACCGAGCAATAGCCAAAGAATGTGTTTGAATGAAAATGTGGTTATGCAGATTGTATTTGTTAACGTGGCTAATAGCTGTAGTTCATTATATTTTTTTAAACGAAATTTCCTTCTGTCAACTTTACGACAATAAAGAAATATTACTTTTATATACAATTCTGCCAAAGTTGGCTCAATTTAACTTCGATTGATACCTTTATTTCACATCATATGTGCATCATAAATGATAACAGTAAAAAAAATTAGATAGACCGACAGACGGGCAGATGTTGTCCAAAAAGATTGTGAATTAAAACTCTGCATTCAGTCGCTTAGATCCTACAGCGACGAACGGTTACGGTAGATGTAGTTTGTTCCGTTTCCTTGATAACATGAGTAAACAAAATGAGAAAACAAGGAATAGGACAACATACTAAATACAGTATGATACACTTTCGTGCGATAACTTGCACCCGAATAGATTCGCAATACGCTATACCGTGTTTCTTACTTGCTTTTCTTAAAATACCTGAGTGGTGTACTGTATCATGACATAGATGTCAAAAAATTGAAAAAAAAAAGTTTCTAAAACTTTGATGAGCCATCGCGTGGGGGGGCAATACCTTGCAAAAGTTTCAAGCTAGCGCCGCAACCGGAACCCACGTGATCACAATGCAAACAAATGGCAGATGAAAAACAGACTTCACTCGGGCAGGTCAGTGCCGTTCTGTGTTCAGTGTTAGCGCTTGGTGTTGCTAGCTGCAAATATAACGGGATATATATATATATATAATTTTTGAAGGTACGTTTTGTGCTAGCTTTTCTGGTTTATGTATAGTTGATATGACATTACGGTAGGCCTATATAAGTTCGGGAGCTGGCGATTTCAATTAATCTTCCAAAGTCTTAAACGCAGACAAAGATACCTCAAAAAAGTTGAAAACAACGAACAGTGAGCAGTCAAAAGCTTAGAGTTAGAAAAAAAAAGAGGTTAGTCAACTGAGCAATGACGAAAAATTAATTTTTTTTATCTGGCTGTTTTGGTTTTTTATCAAAATCAAATGATAGAACATCATATTTTAATAATTTTAAACTGAGTTGTTTCAATTTGACTAAAAAAAGGTCTGATATGCCGGTAACCAGGTAACTTGAAGCTAATGACAGATTAGTTCAGTTAAATAGTAGCTTCATTGTCACTTGTCAGAAATTTAGTTGCATCTTATGTTTGACAGAATTAATGAATTGATAAAATTATTATTTTAGGGGGACCCAGTTAGCTCTGTCGGAAATTGTTGGGAATACACTTCCAGCTACTAACGCAGAACGTCCTGGGTTCAGCTTCTTCTACCAACCAGGTCCAGGCAAATGAGTATAAATGTTAAGCCAAAACCTTCACCCCGGATTCGGGAACTGGTGTCTGCAAGAGAGGATGTGGTTTGCCATATGGTTAAGCTTTATCTCAGCTTCTCTCTCCCACAGGATACAGATGAATATGTATCCTTTTTCATATCAAAAGCCTGACAGACTCTAGTAGTTTTAGCAAGCTTTTCATAGTAAGCGACATTGTTTTTCCCACATACAAACATGCATCAATACTCATCATCTAGTTTTCTAATCATTCTTATTTCTCTGTTTAAGTTATAAGATAAGAAAGTCAAGATACTACCTATGCCTTATGCAATGTTTAATATAAAACAAATCATATGAGATTGGACATCGGTTTTCTCAGAAATTTGTTCCGTTGCTGACACTTAACAAGACAAAAGCGTGAAATATTTTATGTGCAAAGCTATGGAACCATCGACATAAACGTTGGAAATAAATCAAAATACGAACACAAACATGAGGCTTTTGAGCATCAAAATTTCGCGATGGAAAGTCGGGGATTTATTCTTTTTATTATATTGCTTGTTCTTCATGGCAAACATGTTGGCGACGACGTCCGAGAACTCTGAATGCCCAACGCAATGCTTTGTCTCAAGTCACTCGGAATCGTTAATTGCACTGGAAGAATTTAAGGATTATACCTGATAATATTCCTACTTGGGTGGCAAATCTGTAAGTATGTTTTTGAGAAAATAAGTTGAAAAATACGCAATGATTTGATTTGCCGTACGAATCAGTTGAACAATTTATTTTCTGTCGTTGATAATAAGCTAAAAACATTCATGAGAAAACTGCTTACAATTCATTAATTTTTCAACAAAACATAATAAATTTTAATATAGAAAATAATTACGTTTCATTCCACATCCTATTCTGAAATTATATCAGTGGTATATATAATTATGTCAATGCTAATTAAATTTGACTATGTTAAAATACTTCATGTTAACTTTTTAATAATGAAAATATCTTCATGTTAACTTTTTAATAATGAAAATATATTTTTGGAATAAATTAAGACAATTACTTCGTGTCATTCCACTTTATATTTTTTTATTACGTTCACATCCAGTCAATTCAGGAAATAATTCAGGCTTTAATCGCTTTGTTATTGGGTTTAAGCTTTCCTGTGCTGCGAACATACAAAAGTCGAAATTGGATCAATTTTGGGTGACAAAATCTTTTTTTTTTTTGGGTTTATTTCGGGTATTCGAAATGTTTATGTTAATTTTTCGAATGGATAAAAAAAGCTTTAAAAGTATCAAAACTGGCTATTTTATAGCAGTATCGATGATTTTGGACCTTCTTATAAGATTTGGTTACTACTATTCGATTCGGAATATTCGAATCATAAATTTATAGATTTGAAATCAACAAACTGGTAATTTTAAATTTTTTTTCATGAATTAGTG
>OZ023145.1:1970238-2069167 GCA_963675895.2 Styela plicata | reverse complement strand
TATAAAATTAGTGAAATTCGATCCGATTTGAAAAAAAATATTAGAATTCAGACTGAATCGGTTTTGCCCAGTCTTATTGGAGATGAATGGTCGCAGGTTTCACGATTATGAGTTATTGAACCCAGTGATCAAACAGACTAATGGCGAAGAGTGTGACGCAGGATTGTGATGTAATATTTTGTCAAGCATTAATCAGAGATGGACGGCTGGTCAGCTGCATACTTTGGCAAAGTTGAGTCTGAAGCTCGGTCGTATAACAAAGAATAAAAGAATGGTTATTCGGTTAAATACTATGTCTCAACAAGACAAACAACTGAAGCTGCGATCTGGTGAATACAAGTCCCTACCAGCAAAATATTGGTATCCTGGTTATCCCATAACCGCCGTGCTAATTAAAAATAGGTTCAATTTATTGTCAGAATAAATCCAAAATTTTGTCAAGTTATGCGGGATCCTTCACGTACCTGGAATGGAACATTGGCGTTCTTTGTGAAAAAGATTTGTGAACATTTGATGCAGCTTAACATTGTACATTGGCCAGTTTCCCAGCACCAACATTGTGGACTTAAACGACTAAATTACAAATTCAATAAATTTCAAAATAGCAATTTGCCAAATAAATAATTTTGTAATACATCCATTCAATTTGTAACTCATCAAATCTCTATTTTTTTTGTATTTCACCGGAGCATATCTCATAGAAATAAGTACTACTATGATTGGAATATATGATAAATGTTCACACTTTTCCATGATTATTATTTTTTTTTTATTGAAATTCGCTCAGAGCAAGGACACAGAAGAAGAATCACACTTGAAAATTCTCCTGGAGCCACTAAAGTGCAAAGAGCTACATAAAATGCAGGAGCAGGAACTAAAGAACCCCCATCCCTGATAGATGTCTATTAACGCGAGTTTTAAAGCCTTGTAGATCAACACGATCAGGAAAACAGCAAGAAGGCAAGGAATTCCAAAGTTTTGATATTCTTGGAAAAAAGCTTCTTGCATAAAACTGTTTGTGACATTGTGGAACCTCCACAGTGAATAGGTGCGAATTGGTAGCCAATCGTGTTGATCGATTAAAAATTTTGTTCTGAGGAACGAGAGCAGAAAGCTCCTTTGAACAAAGACCATTATAATATCTGTAAAATAAACATAGTGAGGCAACGTTGCGGCGGTGTGTCAAGCTTTGCAGACTGCAGGAAAGTTTAGGACCAATCATATTGACCACACGCCGTTGAATACGATCGAGCATGCTAAGAACAGTGACAGCGGCACTGCCCCAAATGTTACAGCAATACTCCATACAGGGTCGAATCAATGATTTGTACAAATGGAGAATGATTTCGGGAGTGAGATAATGGCGAGCTTGATATAGAGAACCGACTTTCATCGAGGCTTGTTTAGCAATACTAGTGACATATTCATTCCGACTCATGTCCTTAGACAGTGTGAGTCCAACAAGACGAATATTTAAGGATTCCTCCAGAACAGTACCAGATAATGAAATTTGGGTTGCATTCGTATTAGTGTAACGATTACTTGATAAAACTTTAGTCTTCTCCGAGTTAAGATTTACCTGCCAAGTGTCACCCCAATTAGATACTGTGGCCAAATCACACTCAAGTGATTTTGCCAGAGCTAGACGTTGTTCCGGGAGGGATTTTTCATTGAGACAAGAATATAGAGTTGTATCATCAGCGTAAATTACCAAATCACATATCAAATTATCGGGCAGGTCATTAATATATATCAAGAACAAAGTTGGACCAAGGATTGACCCCTGAGGGACACCGGATGAAATGGAATAATTACCTGAACATTGTCCGTCCAAAACAACATTAATCTTACGATTGGATAAGAAAGATTTGACAATTGAAAAAACTTGTCCAAAAATCCCATACGATTGAATTTTCTGCAACAGACCTTGGTGCCAAACTCTGTCAAATGCTGTAGAAATGTCTAGAGCAACCGACTTTGCCTCCCCACAACGATCAAGAGCACGAAATATTTGTTCAGTTATTACTGTCAACAAGTCAGCAGTAGAGCGAGAACGACGAAAACCATACTGCTTGTCCGTGAGGAGGCAAAGCGACTCCAGGTGTCCAGAAATTTTATTATTAATAATTGATTCAAAAATTTTACTTATAATTGGTAAGAGACTAATTGGACGATATTTATTAGGATCAGTTCGGTCCCCACAGTTTTTGAATGCCGGCACAATCGTTGCACATTACCATGTATTTGGGAAGGTACATTCTTTTAGGCATTTATTAAAAAGTTTGGCCAAAATAGAGGACAACTGAGGTGAAAGAATCTTCAGAATCACAGATGGAATGCAGTCAGGACCAGGAGATATGTTCGAATCGAGTTTGGCAATCATTCTAGAGACAAGTAGCGGAGTTACTGACATGTTCTCCAATGTAACGTCGGTTCGATTTGGAAAATTAGGTGGTGAGGTACCAGTAACCGAACCAAGGCTGCAGTTATTAGAGAACATCCTGGCAAACAACTCCGCCTTGTCTCTGGAAGAACACAAAATTTCAGGGCCATTTAAAAGAGGAGGGATACTAGATTTACCCCTGTTCATTACATTATTTATTATTTTCCAAAAATCTTTGGAACCCAATTTTTGTTATGAAATTTTGGATTTGGTGGATTCCATGTATCGAGTTCTAGCAATTCTGAAAATTCTTTTACAATTATTTCTAGCCTTTCTGTGAAGTCGTCTATTATTGACGTTGGGATGTCGACGATAGCGGTGGAAACGATGATTTCTCGTCGCTATTGCCGCCGAGCATTCGGGTGAAAACCATGGGGCAGAGTGGGGCTTCACCTGGAATCTTCGGTGAGGAATGAATTCATCAATTCCAAGGCGTATCCACTCTGCGATTTCCACCGCACATCGCGAAGGAAGTCCCGAAAAAAGTCCAAGTCGCCGCCCTTGTAGTTATAAGAAGTGCGGTGAAAAGGAGACTCTTTACTTATGAGAGTCGAATTTTTTAATCTCAGCTGCAAAATGACGTGGTCTGAAGTACCAAGTGGGGGCTGGGGAACCAGGGAGAATACATCACCTGGATCTGAGACAAAACAAGGATCCAGTCGGGAAGAAGCGTGAGCCGGATTGCCGGGGATCCTAGTCATAAAATCCACCACCTGTGTCAGAGACTCAGTGATGGCGAAATTATGAGTTTTAATTCCGGCCAGGTCAGTTGCAGCTGAATTCAACCAGGTATCGTGATGGGCATTAAAATCTCCCATTATGCAAAATTTGGCAGATGGACAAGACATCAAAATCTTGTCCATCTGCAAAGAGATGTCATCCAGGACAGAACAATCTTGGGTTGAGGGGGATCGGCATACGAAGAATAGAAATGATGCCGATGTCAGAAGCGGCATGTGGAGGCACAGATACGAAAGTGATGTGGAATCAAAAGCAAATGCACGGGCTACAGGCAGATTGCTACGAACGTAGACAGCTAGTCCGTGCATATGCTTTGGAGAATTTACCTCCACCACCATAAATCCTGATTCCTGGGCCATAAAATTCCCGGAATCTTGTCGTGACACCAATTTGGCAATTCAGACTAACACCCAGATTAAAAAAATAAACTCGACAGAAATACTCATCGCATTATTTTAGGATGTTTACTTTCAACTTTGCGTAGTACTATTGTCGTGCTATATTCTATTAATTATATTATTATTGTATTAATAGTATTATTGAGTGTTATTATTCGGAATAAAATCTTTCAGCGAATGAATTACATTAATATTTCTTAAGAAAATCAACAAATTGTTTAGCATGAAATACTGACAGTGCGTGGTCAGGTGGCGGATCAACCAGATCGTCATAAATATGCGTCACGGTTTAAAGTAGTCGCCGTATTCAGTGCGTCTGAATAAAGTTGTTCTGTTGATCGTTGATGTCATCGCAACATCTCCACAAAGCTTGCAATTTGGAGCCGGCCTAAGATTGTCATTGAGAATTAAGGATTTTGCTTGGTATTAGCTATTAGTTAAAAACCCATGTTGTAAAATCGACTAAATGAGGAAAAATAAGAGTTTCGATCTCGCGACCTCTTGAATTCGAGTAATTGACTTAATCATAGAGCCATTTTAACGATCAGATATTTAAGGATCTTTAAAGTAAGCTATACGTTAAAAATTGTGACAACTTGTACTCTTGGTTTCGGGTGAACTCGGGTTGAGGTTTTGTAAGTTTGGCAAACGTTATATATATTTTTTTTATTGAAATTCACTCTAAGCAAGGCTGGAAGCAGTGCCTAAAAGGAACCAACTAACGGCCACTTAATAGCAAAGAGTTACTAAAAGACGCTGTACCAGCAACTGCACTCTATACGGAAAACATCCCAAACGGAACTGAACCGCCTGGATAAAGTGGTAACTTTCCTTGACGTTGGTAGAACCATCTACCACTTCTTTGCTTCCTTTTAGTCGCCTCTTACGACACGCAGAGAATACGTTAGAACTATTCTAAAGCCCTACCTACAGTTTGAATGAAATTTCAACAAGGACGCCAGGAATGCGGGTATTGAACTCCCGACACATTGGTTTGAGATATATTTATCTTTCACAAGAATTTCGGTCGACATCTACGTACTTTATTTCTTCTGTAAAGCTTAAACGCGAATGACTTATCTCCGCGAAAATTAGTGAGAAATTAATTTTGTTAAATCGAGCGTCGAACTAAAGATTGCAAATTCGCCCTTTTCTTCAATTCGCTCATAAGTAATCTGTATTCATGAACCTCGGTCGATCAGGAAAATTGCAAACGGCTACGTATAAACTCTACCACAACCCCCAATCGAACAATATGATTATGCAGCGTACCAATCACTAAACTGCAACCAACGTCGTGGCTTGAAGCGCGTAGTGACTGAGGCTCATGCTTTACTGAGCAAGATTTTTATGTGTGTCCTCTGGCGTTTGCAAAGTCAGGGCAACGATCGGCGCTAGTTCTGTCTGGTGAACTGAAGTGCGACGCGTTATTCGGCACTTCTGAGAAGAGCCGTACCATCTGTGAACCGTTTCGAGGGACAGATAAATGGCTGCAGTAGCAATGTACGTATATACTTGGACAGGATTAGTGTTGCTGCAAACATTTCTTTGACTTAAAATGAAAAGCAGGTCAGTAACAAATAGTGGGGTAAGTGAAGATTGTTATGGTTTGAAAAGTTGGGGCAACAAACATGTTTCTTCTCGCCGGGGTATTTTCTGTACACTATTTATTTTACATATATCTCAACGATGTTTGTTTGTCCGACCTTTTCCCCTTTGCCTCGACAACCTGAATATTACCATACAATAAACACCTATTGATGCATGCTAACAATGCAATTAGCATTGGCTTTATTCACTTTGCGATAGGAAATAATAGGAAATTTTAACGTAAAAACATATCGGATTGTAAACTAAACTGAATGTAGAAATCACACAATTTTTTATCTGAAGATATTTTTATATGGTTAGGTCAGTGGTGGAATGCGCCACCCAGGAACAGTTCATCAATGTCTCATGTTTGACAAAGAAATTACTTATAAGGATTTCATTGGATTTTTACACGAAATTGCTTGTTTGTCCGAATTATTAAGAATGTCTTTGTACGAATAGTCAGATAAACTTGAAATCCGATTATTATTATTTTATTATTCAATATTGCAGTGAAATCTTTATGTATATATATTATAAAATTTGTCATAAATCATGATTTTGCTGTACAATATTCAAAATACGCCAAAAAGATTACAATTCATTTACCTAAAGTTTTGAAACAGTATTCAGTCAAGCCTCATGAATTCCCAATATCCTTCAAACTAAATTATTAGTACAACCTTGGCCAAAATAAAAAACTAGCAGAATTACTTTTTCATGAAATTTACAGTGTTACTATACTTAGTAACATACATAGAAATGGCAAGTCGTTTGCAGTTCATTCTCAAATATCAAAATTTTTTGTTCGTAAAATGCTCAGGAAAGTTAATTTGTTAAAAACATATTTTTTATAATATGTTTTAAAAAATTTTAGATCAGTTTACAAATTTCCTCAATTGGAATAAACGATATTGAATAATTTGCGGATGAACTTTGCCAATAAATGCGACATTCCCAGGTCTAAACTTGAAAGTGAGAAAATAAGAAGAAACGTTAGAAGCATCCATCCCCAGTTATATTTTACAAATGATCAAACCAATGCTTTGTGCAATGTCTGATGATGAGAAATTATGCTGATTCAGCAAAACGTCTAAATCAGATAATTTTTCGAGCCTTCATTCATAGAGTGGAATTTTTTTTAAATATTGATTGAATATAAAAGTAGACCATTGTCCGTGTCGTCCAAACATGCAAATATAGCTGGGGAAGGGTTTAAAACAAAAAGGCGATAAAAAGTGAACTAATCGTTTGGCATTTCCATGTTCAAGTCAGGCAAGATAAAAAATTATTGTTTTGTTAAATCGTCTTCATGGCTATCTGGTGCTTCGATTGGGAGAAAGAATCCGTAATATGATAATGCTCATCTCTGTAAGAAGAGCTGAGTAAATATTCACGAATTGGCAAAACCGTTCTTGATTACTGGAAGCCAAACAGTGTTATATGATAAAATTGCCATTAATTTGAAAAAGGCAACAAAAGTGTCGAGAATGATGTTTCGCGGAAGCGCGTAAAACTTTGGATGTTTTCAGTTACAACATTTTTCCATATCCGATCTGTCGACAACGGTGATGATGGTCTTACTTCTGACACAATACTCCGTTTGCACCACTCGTTGTGTAGTAGTTAAACATTCCTTGGTATAGACTGAAAGGATCCTTCTTTACATGGATCACCATCTCAGTGTAAGAGGAATAGGAGTAAGGAGTATCCGGATAATATTTCACATACGGAGCTCGATACCCATTTGAAAAACGGAGAACTTTTGTCTGAAAAACATATACATAAAACATCAATAATGCAACAGTGCTTTACTTTATAAGATTAAATACTCTGTTCGAATTCCATGGTGTATTCAACACCTTAAGAAAATGCGGGGCTGGCTATTCTGACTAATATGTTATAATGGGCCCTGAAGGCTTTAAGTTTTGCTTAAAAATAACATTTTTATAACATAACATTCCTTTTGATCCCTTAGTACTTGAATCGGTGATTTCTTTGAGTTGAATGAAGAAAAAGTCGATGCTTATTGGGTTCAATTGTTGATTAGCTATTTGTTCATACATCGCGCAAATGCAGTCTTCGTTACTGCAGTAAATTAGTCTTGATTCTGTTTTGATGCTACCGAAACCAAAGCAAATTATGCTGCACTTAATATTCTTCGGTTGTTTTAGTATTAACCTTTTGATTTACCCAGAAAAATATTCCGTATCGATCGATATTCCATTAGTACATACGTGAGCTATAATATAATTCTATTCTGAAGTTCAATGTTTTTCTCTTGATAATCGGTGGAATTGTCATGCATTTTTTTTTTGGTCAATTACTATTATTTACATTGTCTTGTGCATTTTAATCTAATCCCACTATGTTGCATCCCTTACAATATACTTCATTGCAGCGTTAAAATGACTTTCATTTTATCTTAAATAATACCATGACTATGCAATAGGAATTATGAGAGGCGTGATGATATTTCAATTCGTTTCAATTTATATTGGATCTTTTCAAAGCTAGCTGTGGTAGTGAATTCTCAAATTCTTTGGAAATGTGGTGACAAAATTGTCCTCATCATCCTCGTTTGCTTACTGCTTATTTGTTAAACTTTTTTATAAGTGTCGCAGCGAGGTTTGCAGACCGGAAGAAAGTTTGGAGCCAATCATATTGATCACACACCGTTGAATGCGTCCGAGCATGTTGAGAATAGAAGAAGCGGCACGACCCCAAATGTGACAGCAATAATCCATGCAGGTTCAAATTAGTGCTTTGTGCAAATGAAGAATGATCGTACCGGAATATAATAGCGTGAAACCTTTGTCAAGGTTTCTCAGTGATAGCAAGTGAATAATGAACCTGTTTTGCGAATGTGTCGTAATACTCAAGGATTTTTATGAGTCACTTTTAGTCCCTTATTTTATAATCAAGCCTTTCCAATTACTTTAATAGCAGGTATTTATATTGAACGTGCAATTGCTGTCAGACTTAGGTATTGAACCCTTCATATCCTGACAAAATCAGTTCCCATCTATAACAAGTCCCCCAGTATTTTAAAACCTCTTTTCTTAGATTATTTTACGTGAAAACCGACAAATTTGTTTCAAGACGTTGAAAGCACATGAAATAAATGTTGGGTTGCGATAAAAAATTACGTATCATGATTTTATTTAAAAAATGAAGGGATTTGATTCGATGTGGTTCGCCTGAATAAAAATTGAATAAGTAAAACATTCACTCACTGAAGGATCAATTTTCATTCCGAGCCACAGTTCTCGACGTCCTGACTGAAACAACGATCGAATGTATTCAACAATAATTTTGTAATGCTGGGAATTAAGTATGTCAGCTGGTTTTCCGTGATTTTGCCTGCAGATTTTCACACCATCGTCGTAGTCCGTAAATTGACTATCATAGAAGAAAGGAAAATAACAAACGTTCTGGAAATACATCCCGATACATTTTCCTGCAAAAGTACGATACTGAATGAATGGGCGGGATGAAGGACGGGGGTAGGGTGGCTAAAATCTAAGAAACAAGACATATTGTGCATTGGAAAATAGTTTTTCCGATTTCCCCTTGAAAAACTAAGTCAAATTTGCGTAGATTTAATAAATAATAAAAACTGTATGCTTAGTCAAATTGCTTAGTATGTTAAACGAATACGTAGTTTGTAGAAAGAAAACGACGTCGACGTTGGGTTGCATGAACAAGAACATTGAGAGAAAGAAAACTTATTTCAACTCATTTTAACTCTTATACTTTTTCATAGTTACCCCGCTTAGTTAATGATGTCGTCAGTGCAGACAGTTTTCCTGTGAATGCAGACAGTTTTCCCATGAACTTTTCTTCTAATTCTTCCATTCTTTCAGTAATTCTTCTCTCAGCTGAAATATTGAATGAATCATCAATATTTTCATCTCAACAAAAACAATAAATTTGAGTGGTTCTGGGTATTTCAGATGAAATACATAACAAATAAACCTAGGTTTAATTAATAAAATAAAGATAAAAGGTGACGTGAAAAATTTGTCTCTGAATTAATGGATTTGTCTTTTAAGACGAGAAAGTGTAATTTTTACAGATTACGAGTTTTCACATATCTTATTGAAATGCTTGCTAATACCTGATACCTTGGTTTCGTTCGCTGATTCTTGTAAACTGTGGTACAAATCAATTTGTTTCTTTTCTGAACTTCAGGATATTGACATTCGCTGACAATGTTTTTGTATAGTTTTTAAATGCGAGGCAAGTCTCCAACAGGGATGGATTCCGCCAAATAAACGCCGTTCATCCGCTTTACACAAAATAAATCCCGTGCTTAATACATAATAAACTTCTGGTTAGGTTGGCTTAATAAAAACTCTTGATTCAAAATATATCCTTACTCGAATTATTTCACGAAAAAGAGTACGACACGCAACGAAACTCCGTACGGTACATAGCACGAAAACCGAAAAATTAATCGTTCCGTTTTGTCGTACCGGGCAATCAAACCGTACCTACCGGACTTTGTACTATACCGTTCTATCAACGTTGGGCGTGAGGGATGCTCATATTTGAGAGGACTGCTGGACGCCTTGCCGGGGACTGCTGGACGCCTACAACCTCCTCCACCAACCACGTCTATGCACAGGATAAATAAGGAATGTGTTAAGCCGGAACTTTCACTCTCTTTTCGGACCAGAGTCTGCTCGAGAGGTCGTGGTTCGCCAAACGGTTATGCCGCAATCTCGAATTTTCTTCTCCGCAGAATAAGATGGAACTTTATACTATCCTTACTTGCTATTATTCTTCCGTAATCGACAGTCCCAGCAATACCAGTAGAACCTCGTTGACCTTTGACTCCCGAAAGGCCGATATCACCTTTTTGACCTTTTGCACCAGCTTTTCCTGGCGCTCCATAAAGACGCCGTGAGGTGTTAAGAGTGTGATAACTCCCCTCAATACCATGTGATGCAACCGTCTTGCAAATCATGTGTTTGTCCTGTCCTTTAACAGATGTGTGCAACAACACAAAGAGAAATGTTAGCAAAAAAATGCTTGACTTAATCATTTTAATAATTTACAATCTAAGATGTACCCGATAAAAATATCTAAAAAAACAATTGGCATAATCATGTATCAATCAAACAATCACATGCAATACATTCGCAACATATTCTAAATGCATTATTCATTTGCCTAACTCTGTTCGGTAATTCGATCCGCATTGTAGATGGAGTAATTTTTATGTTTGATTATAAACTATCTATGGTTTCTCCCATAGAAAAACGTTTAAATTACTTCAAAACGAAGAAAACTTCTTAAAACGACATAAAAAGGCATGGAGTAACGTAATATAAATTTAGATTACATATGTACAACTTTCGGTCAAGGACTTGCAATAGTAATGGTTTATGGCAATATCGGCCCACTATTGACCCTGCCCACACTATTAACCATTAAATGTTAGGCCGTCTTAGGGTGAGGAACTTCCGATTAATCAAAGTCTGGTCGCGCGCAGTCAACGTCGTTTACTTAAGAGGAACTATTTAGTTTGAAAAGTATGGACCACTGATGGAACGCGCTAAAGAAGCAGGGTGATCTGAGTTCCATTAACATTTTAAATACGATAACAAAATATTCATAACTGGTTTCTATATTCAGTTATATAGGCCATAACAATATTTGCGTATACGGAACATTTTTGTTGGTTTATAACGCTTCCAATGCCCATATATTTCAGACTCAACTTGACTTCAATAATTGCGTCACTTACCTTTTAAGTAAATGCCATGATATTAGAATTATCATCACTTTATTCATATCACTTTATTTTCTATGCGACATATGTAATCTCATTATATCAAAAGTGAGGTCATTATCTGTATCTTGTTTTGATCCTAGGATACTATAGGCATCGTGGATTACAACAAAAACGTCACTACAACCAGGGGCCCACACTATAACAAAAAGAACAAAGAATTTGGTTTTGTAAAAAAGAAAGATGGGAACTGCGATTGATGATCGAATCTGAAACTGCATCCAGATCTTATAAAATATTTGCCGTGTGACATACCTAGATATGGACGCATAGTAAGATCTCCTGAACAGTCGTAATTTGGATTAATGATATGATTAAGCGATTTTTACTGTGACGCTATCTCCAAGCAATGTTTTTATGGCCACTTCAATGCGAATAGAGATATGCAATATATACAAAAATAATAGTGTTTTTCTTTCACAATCATAAAGTGGCAATTTTCACTTATCATAGAGAAACTTTGGAATGATATCTAACCATATGTAGGTAAAATTACGAAACAGGATAAAACCAAAAGTGTACAAAGAGCTACATGAAATAGGAAGATGGGAACCAAAGAACCCTTACCAATTCGCACTGTGGAGGTTCCAAAATGTCACAAACAATTTTATGCCAAAAGCTTTTTTCCAAGAATCTCTAAACTTTGGAATTCCTTGCCTTCTCACTGCTTTCCTGAACGTGTTGATCTACAAGGCTTTAAAACTCGCGTTAATAGACATCTATCAGGGATGGGGGTTTCTTAGTTCCTATTCCTGCAATACATGTAGGTCTTTGGCTTCAGGAAAATTTTCAAGAATGATTTATCTCCTGTGGCCTTGCTCTCAGCGAATTTTAATAAAAACATAACAAAAATTCCTGACAGGTAAATATTGACGTGAGTTTTAAACAACTTGGTCTCCGTTGTCTAATAGCTTTTGGAAATGGAAACGCAAAATCGCAGCAAAACTGTTACAATTTTTGCCAATAACCCTTTTTAATCAGGCCGAATAGCATGAAAGAGTATTCAAATTATCCCAAGGAATCAGACAATGTAGAGCGATGCATCGGTAAGGCAACCTCACGTGTATTGTGGCCTCGACTCTCAGACACCTACTTACATTTTTGAAGCGAAAACCAAAACATACGCTTGCCGCTAATTCCAACGACCACCAAAATATATATTTGAAAAAGCCCGGCTCGGTGGCTCAGTCAGTTAAGCGCGATCGTATTGTTCGGAAGGCCGATGGTTCGATGCTTGACCGTTTCCCCACCGAGCGTGCAAGGTCTGTGTCTAACGGTTGTTGGGTATAGGCCCCCCGGTAGTTTTTTTTTATAGCCACTTCTTTCAGTGGATCACCCTGTCCAAGGCCCTGTAACAGCGACCATTTATAGACGGACAGGGTTACCATTACTGGAAATATATGATCTTTTCCTGTTCGGCTTAGCCTACCCAAGTTATTACACCCTGGGTTGAGTGGTGGGCGTGGATAAGCGAGCCGGACTCGAACCCGAGGTCTTCAACCTGCGATGCCAACATGTTTTATAGGACGGCATAACAATGGCCTTAAATACGGTGGTGGCCAAGTCAGATGAACGAGTTTCCAGAGAATCGAAAAATTACAAATAAGCGAAAACAAAGTAAAAAAGCAAATTCTTTCTTACGCATTCGGCGAAATATAGTTTTCAGAGACGTGTAAAAGCAATATTTTGTAAAATCTTTTCAGACGCCAACAAATGTATTGCTCAAATGCCTATATTTTTCATTATACCAATAAAAATGTACACTCAGGTTAGAATAAACGTCCTGATCTTAAACTTTCTAGGTTTATCGTCTCTAGGTAAAGGCCTAAACTCAGCTGAACGAAACGCCCCTACTAAATTTCGCATTCTCAAATAAACTCATGACTGCATTCAGGCGATTTGCGGCGCATGCTTTGCAAAATAAAAGTTCCTACTATGATATTAAAATCAGGAGTGAGAAGCATGAGCCAAAGATGGTTTGCATTTTGACGGTGCAATCCAACGATGACTCCTGCTTACGCACTGTAGGTTAGAGTAGTAGAATTGCCCCGACGTATGTCTTGGGTCCCAATCAGAAATAGGACTGGGCTAAACCAAATCATTTGGAATTCGAATCTGATTCGAATAATTTATGAAATTCATAGTTTATATTCCATTTCAATTCACACTCCATATCTAGGAGCAAGAATTTTTATATTGTAACGACAAAATATAATCGATTTGGGTCAAACTTGAGCAAAATCGATGGCGTTTTGTCGTTAAATATGAAAATTCTAGTTCATTCAGCAAGTTTTTGTTCCTATGAACATTTCATGATTGATTCGAAAAAGTTGTGCTTCGAATCGATTCAAATTGCCCAGCCCTTGCCACAGTTTAATCACCAGATCCATCAGTTACCTACGTTCAACAAAACGTGTTCGACCAATCGTTTTTTGACTTAAGTAAGAGACGGCTGAGATGGAGCAAATGGTGGTATATGGTTTTACACTCATTAGGAGTAGATCAAACTCACTGCTCTCTACGCCCTACGTAGGTTTGCATGCCCCCCCCCCCTCCTAAGAGGGGTTTGGGGCGAGGGTATATTAAAAAATTCAAGTTCTTGTAGAATGCGCTCGAAATATCTTAGACTTCTAATCTAATTTTATGCTTTGAACACATTGCGCAAATTCAGATGACATGCTATCCTGTCCAAACTGTGAATCGAGGGGTCATTGATACGAACTGATTCAAATCTTCCCAAATAAATATTTTAATATTTAGAAACAATAGGTATCACACGACAGATACGTCCCGCAAACAAACAGTGGACAGTTCCGGAGTAACTCGGGACAGAGTTCTGATTGAGCAGCCTAGCTACAAAAAAGTTGGAAAAACAGCAAGATGTTCCTCGCGCATTGAATGTATTTGTTATTTACTAGTTCATAGTTGAGGAAGAAATTTACGGGCCGCTATAATCATATGGCAAAACGTAGTATCAGCAACTGCACTCTAATTGCATAGCACTTTAAACAGAATTGAGTCTTTATGATAAAGTTCAGTGAATAGTATATGCACTGGACAATCGTGAAACCATTCTTCTTTATAATTTTATGTTTTTATGAATGAATATTTCGTTGAAAATGTCTTTTATCTCAACCTGAAAAGCTTAAATGCCTCAAATTCGATTGAACGCCATCCTTTCCTCTTAATGAACTGATACCATTACAGGGGTGAAATTTATACGCTTGGTCGGAACTTTGCGTTTTTTTTACGTTTGTGTACACAAATAAAAGAAGGTTTTGGATTCGCGCCGCTGATGCGCGGTCTACTAGTGATTCATATCTAACAAAACGACTCTTTCATTTCATTGTTGTATGAATAAATAAATTCGTGATGTCGATGCAGTTGAGCATAACGGTCTCGATCCCGATCGTAAAACTATGAGAAAGATATGTTTGGCAAGTATGGCCAGAGATGGCGCACACCAGCCGGACGCGGTTCTTCCTTTCGTGACTCATACTTGACATATAAGATATGTCTGTAAAGTTATTATTCTGGGCAATATCATCATGGTTACTCCCGAAAACATACGGTATTATTTGGGGCATAAACATTATGGTTATGCAGGCGGTTTTAGTTGGAGCAATAACGTCATCCAAGAACACGCGATATTATTTCAAGGAAAAACGTCATGCATTAACACGCGATGTTATTTGGTGCAAAAATGTCATTGACAAACATGTGGTTTTTTATTTGGAAAGAAAAAGTCATCCCAAAAATACGCGCGTTCCCTAAGTTCTTGAAATTTTATACAAAAATAATCTTAAAATGAGCAAAATTTTAAAGCGCCTTCGGGTGCATTATATTTTCCCCATATTAGTAGTGTATTTTTTCAACAAATATTTTCAAGCGACTGCGGCGCGTATTTTCTTATTGGAGAAAATCGACTTGCATTTTTTTCAATCATTTCCTGAAGTATAGATTAAAAATAAATGTGGGATCGATCGATTATTGACCCAGAATAGCTTGAAAATTATTTTCAGTTATAATTTTTAGCTAGGCTAGCCTGGAAAGGACATCGCTCCATGGATCTAGGACAGGTATCAACTGGACTAACTATGTCCAGTTGTGGCGTAGGGTCTGGCACACTGTATATAATTGGAAGAAACATATGGCAAAATCTATTTTTTGACAATGCGTGTGACGAATCCTTATTTTTCTTTGAGTGTCCGAATTTTTACATTTTATTCGTAATAACAAAACGCTTCAAAACCACCAACACTGCTGTTTTACATGAAATATCAGTGGTGACAACAAGTTGATTGTGTGGTTGTGCTTGTCGTACTTTTCGTGCGAGACATTAACTTTTCCATTATCATTTTCGATATACACGCATAATGATTGACTTTGCTAGATCTGATTCTGAAGATGCTGTTATACATGTACGATATTCACTGATCCAATGCCTGTACGTTTTATCACTTATTTTTCAATAATAGACCTATATATATAGAGGAATTAATTTAACGATCACACGTTTTAGTGGATCGAGGCTCAATTTAGCCTACTCAGGTAATACCAGAGAATTTTTATACTGTCAATTTGAATACCTTGATAACATTTTGCAACATTTATTGCAAAGAACTTCTACTGCAAAATGTAGTATCAGCAACTGTACAATGAACTGAAAAAAATCCAAACAAACTAAGCAGCTATGATTAACCGCAGTGTTGTGTAACTCCGGCGTGTTGAAACTGTTTGGCCTAAAATTTTTCGACCAATGTTCACAAAAAACAAGGTTTATCGTGAAGTCTCGCTCACAAAAATTATAACACATCACACTTGTAATATCACTCTGGTAATTTGTGATAGTAAATCTAGTGCAGTATGATCAAAAAGGCTTTTTGAAGGGTAGATATATCGGTGAAAATTTTACTGTTTATTACTGAAAAGATATCGTCTTTTCCTGTTCGGCTTAGCCTACCCAAGTTATTACACCCTGGGTTGAGTGGTGGGCATGGATAAGCCAGCCGCACTTTGTGGACGCATGTTTATGAGTGAGATTAGAACACTGTATAATGTAAGTCGAAGTGCTATTATTGACATGAATTATCTATCAAAAACGGCTAAGGTGCACACAACGGAATTCTATGTGTGCATTCTGTGAGTTGAATGTCCTTCAACTCCCACCCTGCTTTTCTTATGTATTACAGCAGGAAAATCCATGTTCACAATTTATATGTATACGAAGCTGCAACACTGAATGTCGCGTTCTGCTTTTGTCAAGACGAAACGGAGGGAAGAAGGGACAGTAATGAAATTGACACTTGTCTTCACAAGTCGATCACATCTTAAATGCTAATACTAAAAAAAGATCATTGAATACTCCTCTCCACGGGAAGCTTTAGTAAAAGGCGAAAACCTCGTAGATCAACTCCCATTTCCAAAAGCGTCTCTGTGTGCAACTCGCAGAATGTGCACAAAAACATTTGCGTATAGCTCCGTTATTCGATCCACAAAACTGCGATACGTTTCCCTCAACTAATTTAGTTTCACAAAAACTACCCCAGAACATTACTATAAAAACACGTATTCGCTCCTGTAATGTAGCCTAATAGACACTCCTCCCTATCATCCTAAAGGAAACTCGCAATGCGAATGAGCGAATCAAACAATATGGAAAACTATTAAACTCATGCTTATGTCTCGTAATCTTCCCGAAAGTGCTTGGGAAGAAGTTTTGCCGGATGTCCTACATGCAATAAGATCGCTTATCTGCACTTTAACCGACGCTACATCTCATTGCGGATTTTTCAATTTCAAGCGAAGGTTCATGCTTGGTAGCTCACTGCCTATTTGATTTCTAAATGGCGGAACTGTTTTATTGCGAAAATTTGTGCGAACTAAAAGTGGTCCTTATTGCGAAGAAGTTGAATTGATTGATGCAAATCATAAGTTTTCGTTAGTAAGACATCCTGATGGGAGAGAGTCCACTGTTTCAGCAAATGATTTAGCACATTGTCCTAAAATGGAAACGATTGCCCGAGAAGAAGTTTAAATGAAAATAAACGTAAAATTTTGTTTAGAAACTTGTAGATGTCAATACTGAATATGAAAGTACTGAATCTTATATTGATTTCAATACGAAAACAGAAGCCTCCCGGGATCCCGATGAAACTGGAATAAAGTCTCCTTCGGTCGGGGAGGGTGCCATCCCTTTACGTACGTCTACTCGAGTGAGAAAGGCGCCTGATCGTTAGGGCGATTGGGTCTCAAGTTGATTATTAGATTTGTTTTCTATTCAATGGTATTTATTGGTGTTTCATTAAGTATGCTTTTGTAAATCTTGCTCTAAATATTTTGTCAGTCGGGGAGGATGTGATGAATTCATAAGGTTCTGTCGGATACTGGCAAGTATCTGTTGTTAAGTGACATTAACATTAAGTGATCCTGTCGACGTTTTCATTTTGACGTAAAGTTCGTGCCTGTTGAATTGACTTTATATTATTTTGTCATTCCTTATTTTGTCGTCTCTAGAGCGTGCTGTGCATTTGAAGCTAATAAAAGCTTAGTATATATGTTATGAGTATTCTGATATAGGTTCACCACAGGTACGAATATATGAGTATGCAAAAATTCATGCGTTCAGATACACATAATCGCTTATGTTCGTGTAATGGCGTGCAAGCAAACGCAAGCAGGTGTGAACAGACATGAGTGCAAATATGCTGACGTGCAAAATGTAGCTGGGCGCAACTGGTGCAAAAAGCGACATGAGTAAAAACAGAAACACTTCTCATGTGAGTGCCTTCGTTATCCCGATATTGCTATTAGTGAACTTAACTCGAACACTTCGTACAAAATATTTTAACATATTTCGCAAATTAAACTTCTCTTCTTTGCGGGCATGGTCGTTGTAGCTGAAAAAATGCGAAATACGATGCTGTTCAAATACGAATAAACAAATTCAACATGCCTTCCTCTTTTAATGCGATGATGTACAAAGATCAAAAGTTGTTCCATAAGACGCAATGAAGTTGTTGAAATAGCAGGTGCTAGTTATATGCAAATAAAAACGGAGATTACATGATGTAGATAAGACTTATTAACAAATAAGGTCGGGGGTGAGAAAACTTGAGGCTTTAGAGTCAATTCGACAAGATGAAGTAGACCTACTGTGCCTTATGTCTAGTCGCATTAGCGTGGTATCCTACAACTTAAACATTGAAAGTTTTTTATATGATTTTGTATTGAAATGACACTAATCACTAAAATTGTACATATGAAGTTACATTCATAAAACACAGACTTTACACAGAAGCCCTTGACCTAATGCAGAAACGGATGCCCTGCTTCAAGGAAAGGAAAAAGAAGGGTCATTTTACATCGCCTGGAACCATGACAAACTCATGTGTTATCAAAATAGTACTTTCGGAATGAAATATATGGTAGCTTGGGTCGCGCAGCAGAACATCGCTTTGGGTGAAGATGTGAAATAACAACAGCAATCCTTAAATAATTGGCCGTTTCTATTAGTACTATTTATATGAGAATGGAGTAATGAGCGAATATCTATGGTTGGATAGAGGAACAGAAACTAGTGTTAATAGCATCAATGAACGCATAAGTAAGACTAATTCACGAAGATTGCGATGTTATCGACACAGTCGTTCATGGACCGCTTTAAGTCAAGTGCTAACCAAGCATGTCCTTATATGAATGTTTAGGTGTTTCAGATTAATTTCGATTTGGAACATTGTGAGTGAGTCTAAAATGGTGATTCATGCCAAATTTTATTTTATAAAATTTGCCATATATCAAAAATTTGCAAGATTTTTGAAATATACCTAGAGCTGCACAACTAGAAGTAGAATATCGATTTATGTAATATCAAAGATGTTTCGAGTATCCATTAACCTGAACTCTGCGTACATTACAGGAGCGAATACGTGTTTTTATAGTTATGTTCTGGGGTAGTTTTTGTGAAACTAAATTAGTTGAGGGAAACGTATCGCTGATGAGGGAGAAGAACTCTTGATTAGCTGGACAAATATATGTGTTTAAGCTAAGTCGTTCGAAGATTGGCGATCTCTTTGTTAAATCACTCTATTATTTATTCATTGACCTATTTTTATGATGGTTCTCTAGATCTAATCTCCCTTATCCCAAACTGTCTTTTGCACGAAAATATCGATACCACCGCGCCTCTTGATACCAAATATCTGCTCGTCACAGGAGGTGGATGCAAGTTGAACCCATAGTCAATCAGTTTTGGAGACGCTGGAAACTGGTATATCTTTCAACTTTAATGAGCAGATCCCAGTGGCAGGATGTAACGCGCAATATATCAAAAAATGACGTTATAAATTCCGTTGACACAGACGCGCGAAAAGGCAACTGTTTTTTGGGACGGGTCGTTGAAGTGTTTCCGGGAGCAGATGGCAGAATAATATTATCATCGAACATATCGTATAACTGATTAATGTCGTAGAAATAATTGAGGCTTTAAATCAATGATAAATTGAACTTAAACTTATCGTAACTGATATTTCGCGGCTTCCACAGTTTAGATATATGGTATGCTATATATATATATATATAGGTCCTGGGTAGATATCAACTTCTAATATACTGGTAATTTTTACAGCATAATTCATAGTCCCGAACACCAAAAGAACAGCTTCATGAGTGCTCATACCGATGAAAAACCGTTAACTTGTCGAGTGTATGTGACAAAGCTTTTCGACAAAGGAGTGTTTTGAATCGACACATGCGTATTCATACCCAAGAAAATATGTTCAAATGCGATGTTTGCGAGAAGAGTTTTGTTCGGAAATGTAATTTAAACAGGCATATACGTGTCCATACCGGTGAAAACCCGTATGGGTGTGAAATATGTGGGAGGAAGTTTACTCAGAAAATAACACTGGAGAGACATATGCGTATTCACACCGGAGAGAAACCATTTTCCCGCAAAATGTGTGGAAAGTTATTCAGAACGAGACCCTGTGCGTCGAGACACATGAGAATTCATTTCAATAATAAAGCTCATTCTTGCAAAATCTGCGGAAAAACATTTAACACCAGATCGAGTGCTTTCGAACACTTACAAATTCATTCTAAAGAAACCCCTCATTCGTGTGAAATTTGCGGAAGAGTATTCACGAACAACTTCAGTGTTTCAAGACACATGAGGATTCATTTCAACGAGAAATCATTCAATCAGAATTTAAAGAAGAATAAGCATAAGCAACTTCATAGTGTAAATCAAATGCAATCCTGTCAGCTTTAAGATTAAATCAGTTTTCCGCATGTCACTACATTATTTCTGACTGTGATCTGATGATTCCACAGATTCAGCCGTATCCGAGCAAGAAATGGTCTCACACGCCCAGCTTCTATACAAGATCATCTACACTCCCAGTAGGCATAAATTTGTGTCACAATAATCAATTTGTTTAAAATAATTCGATGGGAGTTCTCCTGTTCATCGACTTTTTATCGATTTTTAATATTTACACGCGTGAATGGTTTTAAATATAGTTTCTGTCAGTTTTACTTTGTTTTCAACAGAACTAATTACAGTGTTCCTCAGAGCAATGAGTTCAACTAATGAGTAGTCAAACTTATTTTTGCAAAAATGGAACTTTGAAAGAATGATTTTTTGCTTTACAAAAATCGACACACTCACACAAATTGATTTGTAGATTTGTAATAAATGTACCTACATACTCTGGAACGATGGAAGTACACCGATTTTGTAATTTGTTGCGTGCAATATTCGTAACATCTCTTGCTTTTTTTCATGTGTTGACGATGGCATTTCCTGCTTACCAGATATTTGACATGAAATCACAAACGTGAAATTGATTTGTCTGTGTTGTGCAGACGCAACTAGTGGGTGATTTCCATGGCACGCACCCTTTCCGATAATGTTTTAATATTTTTTCTATACTTTTCGAAACCATGAAAAATGTATTGTTTCATGTTATGGCTTGTTATTCCATTCTTGTAGCTTGTTTTTGACAGGTATTTTGTTATCCTATTGTGTATACATTTTTTCGTAGTGCCCTAGTTTATACAATCTGTGAAAAATAAATTGTCACGTCCATTGAAAATAATAAGTCACGTGCCGATTTGGTTGAATTTAGTTCTTTTAAAGCGATGAATCGCAAAGTTCTAGATTTTTCAGTTTCCTGACCCTAAATAAATCCAAGTCGTTAAATATTCTTCCGAAATTTTATTGGTTTATTCATGACAACCATAACTTTATATAACTATGTATGTATGTATGTTTATTCGCCTCGTAATAATCAATATAAAATTTAAGGATGCAGAAGAATAAAAGAGAGAAAAGTTGCACAAGGCCCTGTCGACCTAAAACACTGCTGTGCGGCAAAAACCCTCAAACTAAAAAATATATATATAAAAACAAAATTAAGAAAAAGACGCAAATTTACAAGAACACGACATAGAAAATTATACAGGTATACACAGATAATACAAAATATATATATATGCAAACTATTTGCATCAAATTAGGCTACCTACATATAAGGAGTTGAAAAATAACGACAATATCGATACCACCGCGCCTCTTGATACTGCTCGTCGCTGGAGATGGCAGCAAGCTGATCAATTTTGGAGACGTTTGAAACTGGTATATATTCCAAATTTAATGAGCATATCCAAGTGGCAGGGAGAAACGCGCAATATATCAAAAAATGACGCGCCAAGAGGCATGTGGTTGTTGGGACGGGTCGTTGAAGTGTTTCCGGCAGCATAGGGCAGAGATCACGTTTCCCTTTGATGAGGGGAGAATAAGGTTATCAGTGTATATATCGTAGAACCGATAAATTTCGCAGAAGTAATTGAAGCTTTGAAGCAACGATAAATTGAACTTATCTTATCTGACATTTAGCGACTTCGACAGTTTAGATATATGTGTTATGCTATATATAGGTCCTGGATTGATATCAACTTCAATTATACTGGTAATTTTTACATCATAATTAATAGTCGCGAACACCAAAAGAACAGCCTTATGAGTGCTCATACCGATGAAAAACTGTTAACTTGTCGAGTGTGCGACAGAGGTTTTCGACAAAGGTGTCATTTGAATCGACACATGCGGATTCATACCCAAGAAAATATGTTCAAATGCGATGTTTGCGAGAAGAGGTTTGTTCGGAAATGTAATTTAAACAGACATGTACGTATCCATACCGGTGAAAACCCATATGGGTGTGAAATATGTGCGAGGAAGTTTACTCAGAAAATAACACTGAAGAGACATATGCGTATTCACACCGGAGAGAAACCATTTTCTTGCGAAATGTGTGGAAAGTTGTTCAGAACGAGACCCTGCGCGTCGAGACACACGAGAATCCATTTCAATATTAAAACATGAATTAAATAAAATTTAAAATGAAATATAAAAAACTCACGGAAAATGATGGTTGAAACTCTATTTTCGGAAACGTAAAATAAGACGCTGCGTCTTGGTTGACCATAAAAAAGTCATTGTAAGAAACATAAAACATATATGATATTTATCACAGGGAGCCACGTCGATGGTGTAACGGTTGGCATTGTTGCCTACCAAGCACTGGAGCCGGGTGCGGCTCGCGGTCGACGAACCCTTTGTCCATTTGTTATAAAATAATTATGGGAATTGTAAGACAAGCCTTGTTCAATAACAAAACTAACAAAAGGTATGACCCAAGCCCGTTTAGCTCAGTTGGTGGACCGTTGGGCTTTTAAAAGAGGCTTTAGGGCAATCCCGCGGCCCAGGGTTCTTCTCATCGGGCGGAATTTCCTTTATAATTGGGAAAACTCGCACTCTGCCGTTGGCCCCGTGGTCTAACGGTTAGCACTCTGGACTTTGAATCCTGCGATCCGAGTTGAAATCTCGGCGGGACCTTTGAAGTGGTTGTATTTTAAATATAAAAACTCAAACGGAAAAAAATGCTTGAAACTTTGTTTTCGGAAACGTAAGATAACACACTGCGTCTTGGTTGACCATAAAAAAGTCATTGTGAAAACATAAAACATATATGATGTATAATAATGTATATCATACGGAGCCACGTCAATGGTGCAACGGTTAGCATTGCTGCCTTCCAAGCACTAGAGCCGGGTTAGACAAACCGTTTGCCCATTTGTTAAAAATGTTTATTAGAGTTCTAAGACAAGCCTTGTTCAATGAGAAGGCTAACAAGCGGTATGACTTTAGGGCAATTCAACCAACGGTTGGAGCTTCAAGTCCTCACCGGGAGGAATTTTCTTTCTAATTCAGTCATTTTCTTAACAAACCCACGAAACGAACCCGCCAGCACTCGAACTTGGAGTATTCTCACCCGAAGTCACACGCGTTATCTATCGCGCCACGCGCCCAACAATTGGCGTCGCCCTAAAGAAAAAGGCAAAAAAATCAAAGCGGGAAGAAAAAAATTTGGTATATTGATATGATGTTGAGATAACTTGCCCCTAGTCGTTGGCCCTGTGGTGTAAGGGTTAGCACTAAGGACTTTGAATCCTGCGATGCGGGTTCAAATCTCGGCGGGACCTTTGAAGTGGTTGTATTTAAAATATAAAAAACTCGAACGGAAAAAAATGATTGAAACTTTGTTTTCGGAAACGTGAGATAGCACGCTGCATCTTGGTTGACCATAAAAACGCCATTCCGAAAAACATAAAACATATATGATGTTCATCACGAGGAGCCACGTCGATGGTATAACGTTTGGCATCGTTGCCTTCCAAGCACTAGAGCCGGGTTCGGCTCCCGGTCGACGACTCTTTGTCAATTTGTTAAAAATAATTTTCAGAATTCTAAGACAAGTCTTGTTCAATAAGAAGGCTAACAATCGGTGCGACCGAATCCCGGTTAGCTCTGTCGGTAGAGCTTTGGACTTTTAAAGTGGCTTCAGGGCAATCCAACGTTCCAGGGATCAAGGCCTCGTCGGGCGGAATTTTCTTTATAAGTAAGATAACTTGCACTCTGCCGGTGTCCCCGTGGTATAAGGGTTAGCACTCAGGACTTTGAATCCTGCGATGCGGGTTCAAATCTCGGCGGGACCTTTGAAGTGGTTGTATTTTAAATATAAAAAAACTCGAACGGAAAAAAATGCTTGAAACTCTGTTTTCGGAAACGTAAGATAACACGCTGCGTCTTGGTTGACCATAAAAAAGACATTGTGAGAAACATAAAACATATATAATGTTTTTCACACGGAGCCACGTCGATGGTGCAACGGTTAGCATTGTTGCCTTCAAAGCATTAGTGCCAGGTTCGACTCCCAGTAGACGAACCGTTCGCTCATTCGTTAAAAATGATTATTAGAAGTCTAAGACAAGCCTTGTTCAATAAGAAGTCTAACAAGCGGTATGACCGAGGCCCGGTTAGCTTAGTCGGTAGAGTGTTGGACTTTCAAAAGTGGCTTTAGGGCAATTCAACCCACGGTTGGAGCTTCAAGTCCCGCATCGGGAGGAATTTTCTTTCTAATTCAGTCATTTTCTTAACGAACCCACGAAACGAACGTGTCTCTCATGTCAAGCATGTGACTAGGGTCTGCCGCAGTCGCAGTCTCATGACTCATTTCATCTGGGGCACATAATTGAACAAAATAAAATCAGTGATTGAAAAATTAATCAACTGTAGGGATGATTCTTCTCCTCTAAAGAACATCAATCAAACATCACAAACAACCACATTGTAATGTTATCTTGAAATCTTAACCAACCTTCAGTTCCACGACTGATGCGGCATATCCTTCCACAGGTTTGTCAGTGAGGTGAGATCAAATTCCGTCAGATGGATCAACTTCTCGATTGTTTTACTGAAGATGCCAGAATCCTCAAATGAATAGATCGAGTCTAGAAATATACATATATGTACTATTGAACAGGCAAAGGCTAATATTTCAGTATCAGAAGGCATAAAAATAAATATAATTTTTTTAATGTTTCCTTTAATTCTTGAATAAATTTTTGATGAAATATCATACACATAGAACAGCAAAAAGTAATGATTTCAGATATGTTGAAGATCGTTTTGAGATTAATTCATTCATTGATTCATTGACAATGTGGTTGAGCCCGCATTTAGGCTTTTTTCCGGGAGGTTAAAAAAAATCTATCTTTTGTATCCCATGATATTTTTTCACACGCGATTAATATTTTCTCGAAATCGCGAATATAACCGAACCTTGATTGTTGTCCATGTTCCGGTTTCAGCAGAAAATGTTTGTATGAATTTTGATGTTCTGTCAAACACGGCAATTGCTGGGAAGAAATGTTTCACGATTAGGTTCAATAATTAAAGATCATATTGTTAAATCGAATTTTGGACGTGTTAGCGTTCACATCGCTGTTATAAATTGTATGTCACAAATTGAGATTGAGAAAAGATGGATTGAGAATGAGAGACTCCGAGCGTTGCCGATACAAATCAAATCAAGAAGACCACAACGTTACTTGGGAAAGATCCGAGTCCAGCATCGTTCTTTACAACAAAGATGATTCCGAACACATTCAACTGTACAAGATTTGTTGAAAGATGCAACAAATTCGCTTTGAAATATTTTCAATCGATTGCCATTCAAGAAGATTCAAACATTCAGACAAGTATTTCGTTTTTGGTAAAAGCAAAGAACTCACAGGTAATGAAAATTATTTTAAATTTAAGGGTGATTACCATTTGCAGATTTTATTGATGTTGAAGGTGTTCTGAACTGCATGGCTTAGTGTGTGCGGGAACGGTGTTTCCTGGTTCCCGAGGTTGTTTTGCTGCCTGACTGTTCTTGGCATTTAACTGTTATAAGACCCGTTATAGGAAACTTGTATTGAAATATTTCCTGATGAACAAAATGATGTTCTAACGAAAGGAACGTATAAGTATCGATTTCAAAGGCCCCCTTAAGTCTCGAAAATTCCCCTTTCTCTTAGTCGTAATAGACGAATTCAGCCATTTCCCCTTTGGATTCCCTTGTAAAGATTCATCTTCTAAAACTGTTTTAAATTGCCTTTCAGAACTTTTCGTAATATTCGGACTTCCTTCATACGTTCACAATGACCGAGCCGCCTGGTTCTTGTCGAAGGAAGTGACTGATTACCTACGTTTCCGTGTTGTGGCAACAAACAATTCAACGCCATATCATCCAACCGAGAATAGTCAATGCGAGCGACTAAACCAGAGTTTATGGAGAACAATCAAGTTGAAGTTGAAAGAGAAGTCCATGAATGAAAAATTTTGGGATTCTGTATTACCCGATGCTCTACATTCGCTTCGATCGTTACTCTGTACGGCAACAAATGAAACGCCACATGAAAGATTTCTAAAACATACTAGAAGATCAATGCTAGGAAAAGCATTACCGACATGGCTGCTCAAGCCTGGACCAGTAATGCTGAGCCGATTTGTCCGTAACCAGAAGAACGATCCTCTGTGCGATGAAGTGACTCTATTAGAAGCTAACAATACCTTTGCTAAGATTCGTTTTCCCGATGGAAGAGAATCAACAGTTTCAACCGGCGATCTTGCTCGGTGCCCTTTGCCCGATACAAAAGATTTTTCAAATGTAGAAAAATCGCTACTAAAACAGGAACGATTAACTTTAGAAAATTCCGAGAATGTTAAAAGTACCGATGTCTCGCCACCAATTGAATTCGATGTAGAGGAGTCTTCAACTGGTGCTGTTGAGAAGAATCCTTTGCCATTAAGACGTTCGACAAGAGAAAAGAAAGTTCCTGATAGATATGGGGATTATGTCTCGTGCTAAATTTACACTTTCGAACGATACTGAATTTATTTATTCCATGGGGGGAGACGAAACGAAAGCTTACAACAAACTTATATTTCTGTGGAATGAAAACATGACATTTTTGCACATTCCTTCCAGTTTGAGTTTTTTATATTTAAAATGCAACCACTTCAAAGGTCCCGCCGAGATTCGAACTCTGATCGCAGGATTCAAAGTCCTGAGTGCTAACCGTTACACCACGGGGCCAACGGCAGAATGCAAGTTTTCTCAATTATAAAGAAAATTCCGCCCGATGAGGGATTGGATTGCCCTAAAGCCAGTTTTAAAAGTCCAACGGTCTACCGACTGAGCTAACCGGGCTTCGGTCGTACAACTCGTTAGCTTTCTTATTGAACAAGGCTTGTCTCACAATTCCCATAAATATTTTATAGCAAATGGACAAAGGTTTGTCGGCCGGGAGCCTAACTCGGCTCTAGTGCTTGGAAGGCAACAATGCCAATCGTTGCACCATCGACGTGGCTCCCTATGATAAACATCATATATGTTTTTTGCAATAACTTTTTTATGGTCAACCAAGACGCGACGTGTTATCTTACGTTTCCAAAAACAAAGTTTCAACCATTCTTTTCCGTTTGAGTTTTATATATATTTAAAACACAACCTCTTCAAATGTCCCTCCGAGATTTCAACTCGGATCGAGGGATTCAAAGTCATAAGTGCTAACCCTTACACCAGGGTGCCAACGACAAGGGTCAACTTATCTCAACATCATTTTAATTGTACCAAATTTTTTTCTTTCTGCTTTCATTTTTTTGCTCTTTTCTTTAGGACGACGCCAATTGTTGGGCGCGTGACGCGATAGATAACGCGTGTGACTTCGGGTGAGATTACTCCATGTTCGAGTGCTGGCGCGTTCGTTTCGTTGGTTTGTAAAGAAAATGACTGAATTAGAAAGAAAATTCCTCCCGATGAGGACTTGAAGTTCCAACCGTTGGTTGAATTGCCCTAAAGCCACTTTTGAAAGTGCAACGCTCTACCGACTAAGCTAACCGGGCCTCGGTCATACCTCTTGTTAGCCTTCTTATTGAACAAGGCTTGTCATAGAACTCTAATAAACATTTTTAACAAATGAGCAAACGGTTCGTCTAACCCGGGTCTAGTGCTTGGAAGGCAACAATGCTAACCGTTACACCGTCGACGTGGCTCCCTGTGATAAACATTATATATGTTTTATGTTTCTTACAATGACTTTTTATGGTCAACCAAGACGCAGCGTGTTATTTTACGTTTCCGAAAACAAAGTTTCAACCATTCTTTTCCGTTTGAGATTTTTTATATTTAAAATGCAACCTCTTCAAAGGTCCCGCCGAGGTTTCAACTCGGATCGCAGGATTCAAAGTCATGAGTGCTAACCGTTAAACCACGGGGCCAACGGCAGAGCTGCACATTTATAAAGATTATAAAGAAAATTACGCCCGGTGAGAGACTTGAACCCTTGACCGTTGGATTGCCCTAAAGCCAGTTTTAAAAGTCCAACGGTCTACCGACTCTAACCGGGCTTCGGTCGTACAACTCGTTAGCTTTCTTATTGAACAAGGCTTGTCTCACAATTCCCATAAATATTTTATAGCAAATTGACAAAGGGTTGTCGGCCGGGAGCCTAACTCGGTTCTAGTGCTTGGAAGGCAACAATGCCAATCGTTGCACCATCGACGTGGCTCCATGTGATATACATTATATATGTTTTATATTTCTTACAATGACTTTTTTATGGTCAACCAAGACGCAACGTGTTATCTTACGCTTTCAAAAACAAAGTTTCAACCATTCTTTTCCGTTTGAGTTTTATATATATTTAAAATGCAACCTCTTCAAATGTCCCTCCGAGATTTCAACTCGGATCGAGGGATTCAAAGTCATGAGTGCTAACCCTTACACCAGGGTGCCAACGACAAGGGTCAACTTATCTCAACATCATTTTCATTGTACCAAATTTTTTTCTTTCTCCTTTCATTTTGTGCCTTTTTCTTTAGGGCGACGCCAATTGTTGGGCGCGTGACGCGATAGATAACGCGTGTGACTTCGGGTGAGATTACTCCATGCTCGAGTGCTGGCGCGTTCGTTTCGTTGGTTTGTTAAGAAAAGGACTGAATTAGAAAGAAAATTCCTCCCGATGAGGACTTGAAGTTCCAACCGTTGGTTGAATTGCCCTAAAGCCACTTTTGAAAGTGCAACGCTCTACCGACTGAGCTAACCGGGCCTCGGTCATACCGCTTGTTAGCCTTCTTATTGAACATGGCTTGTCTTATAACTCTAATAATCATTTTTAACAAATGGGCAAACGAACCTGGCTCTAGTGCTAGGAAGGCAACAATGCTAACCCTTACACCATCGACGTGGCTCCCTGTGATAAACTTCATATATGTTTTATGTTTCTTACAATGACTTTTTTATGGTCAACCAAGATGCAGCGTATTATTTTACGTTTCCAAAAACAGAGTTTCAACCATTCTTCTCCGTTTGAGTTTTTTTATATTTAAAATACCATCACTTCAAAGTTCCCGCTGAGATTTGAACTCGGATCGCAGGATTCAAAGTCCTGAGTGCTAACCGTTACACCACGGGGCCAACGGCAGCGTGCAAGTTTTCTTAATTATAAAGCAAATTCCGTCCGATGAGGGACTTGAACCCTCAACCGTTGGATTGCCCTAAAAGTCCACCGCTCTACCGACTGAGCTAACCGGGCTTCGGGCGCACCGGTTGTTACCCTTTTTATTGAACAAGACTTGTCTTAGAATTCTGAAAATTATTTTTAACAAATGGACAAAGGGTTGTCGACCGGGAGCCGAACCCGGCTCTAGTGCTTGGAAGGCAACAATGCAAACCGTTACACCATCGACGTGGCTCCTTGTGATAAATATCATGTATATTTTATGTTTTTCGCAATGGCTTTTTAATGGTTTTAGTAGAATAGTAATAAAGAATAGCAACTTTGGTCTCTATCCCGCACTTCTATCTTCACCCTTCGGGGTTAAGGTATAAATAATAAGCCTATACAGTAACGAATAATGATGGCAGAAATCTGCGCCCCGTATAAAACGTGACCCGGGACCATATTTTCGACCGGCAAAACTAATATTTGTGCCCATGGGGAGAAGGAACGTACTGTACCATGAAATGGTCTCCCGGCAATCTGCAGCTGGGGTCTTTGGCCGTAGTGGATCAATGGATACCTCAAAAAATGAACAAAAACTGCCTGGAAAGGTAGCTTTGCCAGAAGCGATGTAAAATGTTTGGTACACCTCAAGAATTCCTGCACGAGTCATGCCAGGAGGTCTGACTGGGGCCCAGGCGAGTTATGTCTAAATACGAGAAGAGCGCAGAGTGCCCGGTAATGAAACCTTGTGAGAAAGGGTGTACAATTTTTTGTGGTGTATTGGTATTTTCAAACGGGCAGAGCCAGAAAGTGTGGCTGGGGCAAAAGTAAGGAACTCCGTGTTAAAGAATTGAGGTAGGAGGGAGAAATCGAAATAGACAAACAAAAAAACGTTCCACAAAATTGGTAAATACCCAAATCTATGCTTTTTAAACCTATTGATTTCGAAGCATCCGAAAGATCAAATAATTTATGAATTTTTGAATCACCAATCTAATCCCATATTCCGAACAACCCGGCCTTATTTTTTTATTATATAATAATTACCTCGGGTGCAAACTCGAGCGTCAACTAACTCTGACATTTCGGTTGCTGTCTATGGCTTTTCCTAGCAGAAACCCGTCTGCAACTCTTGGACGTGACGTAGTAGCGGTTTTGCGAGGTTACACTCTACTGCAACTGCATTGTCAGTCGATCAATGCTACTATCGTTCCCTCGCTCCTACTAAATTCATCCATGGTATCGCCACGGCCACTCGTAAAATACAGCACAACCGAGTATGTAGGTACATTTATTACAAATCTAATCGATTTGTGTGAATGTGTTAATTTTTTATAAGACAAAAAAAAACTTTCAAACTCCAATTTTCGCAAAACCTAGTTATACTACTCATTAGTTGAACTCATTGCTCTGAGGAACACTGTAATTAGTAAATTTGATGAACAGGAAAACTCCCATCGAATTATTGTAAGCAAACAAATTCTTCTTGTGTCATTGCAACTGCTGTTTATGTGACACAAATTGAAGCCTGTTTGGAGCGCAGACGATTTGGACGTATGAGATCATTTCTTGCTCGGATACGGCTGAATCTACGGAATCATCAGATCACAGTCAGAAATAATATAATGACATGTGGAAAACTGATTTTATCTTAAAGCTGACAGGATTGCATTTGATTTGCACTATGAATTTGCTTATGTTTATTCTTATGTGAATTCTGATTAAATCTTTTCCCGCAAATCTCACAAGGAAATGGTTTCTCGTTGGAATGAATTCTCATGTGTCTTTAAACACTGAGTTGTACGCGAATGCTTTTCCGCAAATTTCACACGAATGAGGGTTTTCTTTAAAATGAATTTGCATGTGTTCGGAAGCTCTGGATCTGGTGTAAAATGTTTTTCCGCAGATTTTGCAAGAACGTGTTTTATCATTGAAATGAATTCTCATGTGTGCCGACACACAGGCTCTCGTTCTGAATAACTTTCCACACATTTTGCAAGAAAAAGGTTTTTCTCCGGTGTGAATACGCATATGTCCCTTCAGTGTTGATTTCTGAGTAAACTTCCTTCCACATATTTCACACCCATATGGTTTTTCACCGGTATGAATACGTATATGCCTGTTTAAATGACATTTCCGAACAAAACTCTTCTCGCAAACATCGCATTTGAACATCTTTTCTTGGGTATGAATCCGCATGTGTCGATTCAAAACCCCCCTTTGTCGAAAACCTTTGTCACACACTCGACAAGTTAACGGTTTTTCATCGGTATGAGCACTCATAAAGCTGTTCTTTTGGTGTTCGCGACTATAAATTATGCTGTAAAAATTACCAGTATATTAAAAGTTGATATCTACTCAGGACCTATATATAGCATAACATATATCTAAACTGTCGAAGCCGCGAAATATCAGATAAGATAAGTTTCAGTTCAATTTATTATTGATGTAAAGCCTCAATTATTTCTGCGACATTAATCAGTTATATGATATGTTCGATGATAGCATCATTCTGCCATCTGCTCCCGGAAACACTTCAACGACCCGTCCCAAAAAACACTTGCCTTTTCGCGCGTCTGTGTCAACGGCATTTATAACGTCATTTTTTGATATATTGCGCGTTACATCCTGCCACGAATCATTGAATGCTCCTCTCCATGGAAAGCTTGAGTAAAAGGCGAAAACCTCGTAAATCGACTTCCATTTTCAAAAGCGTCTCTGTGTGCAACTCGCAGAACGTGCACAAAAACATTTGCGTATAGCTCCGTTATTCGATCCACAAAACTGCGATACGTTTCCCTCACCTAATTTAGTTTCACAAAAACTACCCCAGAACATAACCATAAAAACACGTATTCGGTCCTGGAAGGTACGCAGAGTTCAGGTTAATGGATATTCGAAACATCTTTGATGTTACATAAATCGATATTCTACTTCTAGTTGTGCAGCTCTAGGTATATTTCAAAAATCTTGCAAATTTTTGATATATGGCAAATTTTACAAAATAAAATTTGGCACGAATCACCATTTTTGTAAATTTAAGACTCACTCACAATGTTCCAAATCGAAATTAATTTGAAACAGGGCATACTTGGTTAGCACTTGACTTAAAGCGGTCCATGGACGACTGTGTCGAGAAGATCACAATCTTCGTGAATTAGTCTTACTTATGCGTTCATTGATGCCATAAACACTAGTTTCTGTTCCTCTATCCAACCATAGATATTCGCTCATTACTCTATTCTCATATAAATAGTACTGATAGGCCACTTATTTAAGGATTGCTGTTGTTATTTCACACCTTCACCCAAGCTGCGCGACCCAAGCTACCATATATTTCATTCGAAAAGTACTATTTTGATAGCCCATAAGTTCGTCATGGTTCCAGGCGATGTAAAATGATCTTTCTTTTTCCATTCATGGAAGCAGGGCATTTGGATTAAGTCAATGGTTTCTGTGTAAAGTCTGTGCTTTGTGGATTTAACTTCGTATGTACAATTTCAGTGATTAGTATCATTTCAATACAAAATCATATAAAAAACGTTTTAATGTTTAAGTTGTAGGATACCACGATAATGCGACTAGAGATAAGGTAATCTACTTCATCTTGTCGAATTGACTCTCTAAAGCCTCGAGCTTTTTCACCTCCGACCTTATTTGTTAATAAGTCTTATCTACAATTCAGAGACATCGTTATCATGTAATCTCCGTTTTTATTTTGCATATAACTAACACCTGCTATTTCAACAAGTTCATTGCGTTTTATTGAAACAAATTTTGATTTTTGTACATCATCGCATTAAAAGAGAGAAGGCGTAGTAAATTTGTTTATTCTTATTTGACAGTATCGTATTTCGAATTTTTTCAGCTACAACGACCATGCACAATATGACATGATATGTCATTCTATATTGTAACACGATTCAAAAAAGCAAAATTAGTAATGATAGCTGGGCAAAAACTTATCTGATGACAATATTTTGGAACTTAAGACAGTGGCCATACATAGTATAAATAACTACAAATAGGCAGTAGGAAAAATACCTAAATTTTTATCCAGGACTTGAAACTACAATAAGTATAACTGTATACATCCATGCTAGAAATACCGATAATCGAATATCGGCTTTACATTGAATATCGCCCCCAAATGTACCGGGAGGCGAAATGTCGAGCCGACACAGTCGCTCTTGTAGCAATTAGGTCGAGGAGAGCGGCCGCATTCCGACGTTTAGTCATTTGCAGTCTGAACGTTTTTTGTGATCGCGGACTTGCTTTAACATTCGCTGCTCCTTCGCCTCCTCTTTCAGTGAAAAATGGAGATGTCGGCAAATTATGCAAATTAGTATTTATCTTAAAACTTATCTTAGCAGTGCGTTCTATCATAGATTTATTTCATTTGGTCCTCCTGTCATTCTGTTGCTTCTGCCCATGTTGTAAAGTAAACGGCTTTATTCCTAATATGATCTTCCTACTTCCTGGCTGGCATAATAAATGTAATTCCGCATCTTGAGCTGTCTCCCATTTACGCCTTCCCACACTGTTAAATATAGTAGTGGTATCCCTCCCGTTGGTGATGATGTGTCCGGTCTTGCGAAGTTCAACGGGTGATGGTTTGTTGTTGTGACGCTTTTTGTCTAAAATATCGATATATTGTTCTTGGATCAGGGCTTTTCCACGGGATAACCCTTTTTCTTGTTCCACTCTATCCTATGTCTGGTAATGTGAAACTTTCAGTGCATATCTTACTTTCGTGAAAGTGGCCATCTCCGAATTGATCCTTCCATTCATCCGTTTGATCAGCTGTTTGCTCCTCTGCTGGTAGCTTCCACGCTCCAAATTGTGCGAAATCCCCGAACCTTACGCTGTATGTTGTTACGTCCGTTGTACCTTGGAACCGATCATGATCTACTTGCTTATGTTTCATCACTATCCCTCCTGCTGTCTGTCCTGCCGTGCCCGGCGCTTTAACTCCGACATTACTTTCTGGAATCTGAACTGTCAGCTTCCATTGATATGTCGGTATTATCTTCTACTACTTCGCCGTTAAAACTCTGAATTTGAATCGTCTGGTAATGGTGTTTCTTCTTTTCGCTGCTTCCTCGTAGGCTGTCGCTTGCTGTATGCGCTTTCTCGCTGCGTTCACCTTTTTTTTCGACCCAATTCTTTGGTTTGGAAGGCTGTCTTCATGCCTGCCTCCTGCCACTGCCGGCCCTTGTGATGTGTTTTGATTCATGCCCTTTTTTTGCTACCCGCATAACTTCCCACCCTTGCTCCTATTGCTGCTGCTGCACTTAAACCAACTTTCGTATTTCACTTGTTCGGCTATTACCAACGCTTTGCTCGACACCCTTTGTCTATGCCATTTATCCTGTTCCCACAAATCATCTTCGGTCGCCTTGGATGATATTTCTCGTCTAAATTTCTGGTCATCTCTTCTGCCTTTCAACGTTTTGCTCGAATTTCTTCGATCTCATTATCATTACTCACTATCTCGTCTGAATTCCTATCTATTTTCTCTTTAAAAATCTGACTCTCGCTGTCAATTCTGCTAATAACTGCTGTTTCATCAACAGTTGTATACGGACGTGGCTCGTTCGGCTGTTCCCCTTGCGCAATGACTCCATTGCGTCCCATGTTTTCCTTCCCAAATTCCACGCGTTGTTTCCCCAGTAACTCATATCTGAAATAACACAAATTTGTCCCGAACTCTGTATATTGGAGGGTTCGGTTCCTCTACAATAAATTCCGACACACACAATAAATGTTAATAATGATATAACGATTTCAATTCCACAAAAAAAATATGCTTTCTTTTTCGAGTGAATTTTTCAAACACTATATCTTTGATGAATTTTGCTTCTGTGACGTTTACTTTTGCTCTTTTCGGTTGGGGTTTTAACGTTAATTTATCTTATAATGTCCTCTTTTAGCACCCTTTGTCTTTGCATTTCCTCCTCTGTCTGCAATACGGGGCTGCAATATGATAATAAAATATATTAAATTTAATTTGAGAAATATTTAAGTATTGTTGGAAAAATTGAAACCGCAAAATAAGTAGTGCTGTTCAACCAAATTAAAATTTTTTTTTCGGGTAAAACTCCAGGAACTTCATCATCATCGGAATCGCTCAGAAGTGTGGGACTAAAAATTGAAATGTGATTAATATTTTGCATAAGCTATTAAAATGTCTGTCTAGACTCTGGACATTTGAATCTTTTTTATACAAGTGATATATACAAAATAAAGAACAGTAAGTTTCAGTTTCACATATAATCCAATCGAGGTAATATTAATTTATTCGTTGGGAAAGTATACAAAATTGAAAGATTTCTCAAATAATACAATCCAGCCTTTATCACCATATCCATTTGAAAGGAATAAAAATTTAAGGCAATCTAGTTCATGCTATGCTATAGGGAGAAGTTAGAAAGCTTTTATCCTCAAAGAAAAATACGCGAATATCACGGGAATTCGTGCGAGACTATGGGCCTGTCCGAGGTACCCGAGGATTCGTTCTGGCCTAAATATGACAGGACCACATTTGATCTACACAGTAAATTGGCATATGTTTGTTCTTGGTTGAGCTCTGATGACAATATTGATACCACCGTGCCTCTCGATACTGAATATGAGCCCGTCGCAGGAGATGGAGGCGAACTTAAGCTATATCCAATCAATTTTGGAAGCGTTGGAAACGGGTATATTTTCCAACATTAATGAGAAGATCCAAGTGACAGGGAGAATGCGTAATATATCAAAAATGACGCTTTAATTGTCGTTGACAATCGCGCCAAGAGACAAACGGTTGTTAAGACGGGTCGTTGAAGTGTTGTTTGAATCTTTCCCCACAAACCTCACAAAAATACGGTTTCTCAATCGAATGAATTATCTTGTGCGTCTTATGCGCTGGTTTTGAATGTTTTCGTGCAAGTCTTACATGAGTAAGGTTTCTCACTGACATGAGTTCTCATGTGCGCCGAAACATTTGCTCTGGTTCTGAATAATTAATTCTCCACAAATTTTGCAAGAAACTTGTTTTCTCTTCTGTGTAAACACTTATATGATCTTAAACTTTATCCCACCCATATGGTTGTTCTCTGGTATGGAAATGAAATTTATCTGTGAAACTCGTTTCGCAATATTTACAACTGAATTTCATCTTTTCTCTGGTATGAGTCAACATATGCCGATTCAGGAAAAATTTTGTCGGAAAGCTTCATCCAACACTTCACAAGTAAATGACCTTTCCCAAGTATGAACACGCATATATATGGACGTTCAGATTTCTTTTGTGATTGAAACATTTATGACATATTTCGCACTTTTTTTTGTTGTGTGGTCGTTGGAGCTGAAAAAACGTGAAATTAGATGATGTACAAATATTAAAATTTGTTTTAATAAAACGCAATGAAGTTGTTGAAATGGCATTTGCAAATAATAACGGAGATTACGTATGGCCAACAAACGTGATAACGATGTCGCCAAATGATAAATAAGATTTATGAACTGAGTAGGCTCGAGGCTTGAAAGTCAATTCGACAGAGTGCATAAGATTGCCTTATCTATAGTCACGATATTGCGGCATGCTTCAACTTCGACTAAACATTCAATTTTTGTTTTATGAATATGTATTCAAATGATACAAATCACTGAAACACAAGCTTACCACCACTGCGTCAAGAAAATGAAAAAGAAACAAGCCTGAAACCATGACAAACTTATGGGGCATCAAAATAGTACTTTTCCGAATGAAATATATGGCAGCTTGGGTCGAACAGCTGAACATTGCTTGGGGTGATAGCTTGGAATAACAACACCAACCCTTAAATAATTGGCCGTTTCTAATATGACTATTTATATGAGAATCGAATAAAGAGCGAATATTCATGGTTGGATGGAACAACAGAAACTAGTCTTTATAACATCAATGAACGCATAAGTATAACTAATTCACGAAGATTGTGATCTTCTCCACACAGTCGTTCATGGACCGCTTTAAGTCAAGTGCTAACCAAGTATGCCCTTATATGAATGTTTAGGTATTTCAGATTAATTTCGATTTGGAACATTGTGAGTGAGTCTACAATTTACAAAAATGGTGCTTCATGTCAAATTTTAATCTTGAAATATTATAACTAGAGCTGCACAAGTAGAATATCGAATTATCTAACATCCAATTAGAATGATGTTTCGAATATCCATTAACCTGAACTCTTCCGAATAACGGAGCTATACGCAAATGTTTTTGTGCATATTCTGTCGTTTGCCGGCATTGTCGCTGATTAGGAAAAAGAATTTTTTATTCACTCCACAAATATATGTCCTTAAGCTAAGTCGTTCGAGGATTGGCGATCTCTTTGTTAAATCATTCTATTATTTTATTTATTCATTGGCCTATGTTAATGATAGTTATCTAGATCTGATCCCCTTCATTCCAAACTGTCTTTTGCACGACAATATCGATACCACCGCGCCTCTTGATACCAAATATCTGCTAGTCGCAGGAGATGGAGGCAAAAGTGGTTGTTGGTCGTTGAAGTGTTTCCGAAAGCAGATGGCAGAATTCGTGTTTATCTTTGATGATGGGAGAAAATAATGCTATCATCGAAGATGTCGTATGACTGATAAATGTCGCAGAAGATAATGAGGCTTTATAGCAAAGATAAACTGAAACTCATTTTATCTGACATTTCGCAACTTCGACAGTTTAGAGATATGTTATACTATATATAGGTCCTGGGTTGATATCAACTTTAATTATACTGGTAATTTTTACAGCTTAATTTATAGTCGCGAACACCAAAAGAACAGCTTTATTTGAGAAACTTTTCAGAGGTTCTGGTAATAAAATGTATCTGAAGGCTCATATGAGTGCTCATACCGATGAAAAACCGTTAGCTTGTCGAGTGTGTGACAAAGTTTTTCGACAAAGGAGTGTTTTGAATCGACACATGCGGATTCATACCCAAGAAAAGATGTTCAAATGCGATGTTTGCGCGAAGAGTTTTGTTCGGAAATGTCATTTAAACGGGCATATACGCATCCATACCGGTGAAAAACCATATGGGTGTGAAATATGTGGAAGGAAGTTTACTCAGAAAGCAACACTGAAGGGACATATGCGTATTCACACTGGAGAGAAACCATTTTCTTGCAAAATCTGCGGAAAAACATTTTACACCAGATCCAAAGCTTCCGAACACATGCAAATTCATTTTAAAGAAAACCCTTATTCGTGTGAAATTTGCGGAAAAGCATTCACGAACAACTCCAGCGTTTCAAGACACCTGAGAATTCATTTCAATAATAAAGCTCATTCTTGCAAAATCTGCGGAGAAACATTTAACACCAGATCCAGTGCTTCCAAACACATGCAAATTCATTCCAAAGAAAACCCTTATTCGTGTGAAATTTGCGGAAAAGCATTCACGAACAACTTCAGTGTTTCGAGACACATGAGAATTCATTCCAACGAGAAACCATTTCCTTGTGAGATTTGCGGGAAAAGATTTAATCAGAATTCAAATAAGAATAGGCATAAGCAATCCTGTCAGATTTGAGATAAAATCAGCTTTCCACATGTCACTATATTATTCTGACCGTGATCTGACGATTCCATAGATTCTCACACGTCCATCTGCCGCACAAGATCGTCTGCACTCCCAGCTGGCCTTAATTTGTGTCACACAAACAGCAGTTGCGATGACACAAGACGAATTTGTTTGTTTAAAATAATTCGATGGGAGTTTTCCTTTTCATCGCCTTTTTTATCGATTTTTAATATTTACACGCGTGAATGGTTCTATATATATATATATATATATATATAGTCTCTTTCATTTTTACTTTGTTTTCAACAGAACTAATTACAGTGTTCCTGGATGCAATGAGTTCCATTAGTGAGTGGTAAAACTAGTTTTTGCGAAAATGGAAGATTGAAAGAATGCTTTTTCACACAAATCGATTAGATTTGCAATAAATGTAGCTACATACTCTGGAACGATGAAAGTACACCGCTTTTGTAATTTGTTGCGTGCGATATACGTAACAACTCTTTCTTTTTTCATATGTTGAATGGAATTCCTGCTCAAATTTGAAGTCAACCATTTGCAGTGCAATCAGTAACATAGTTCAAATCTTGACATGAATCACAAACGGGAAATTGATTCGTCTGCGTTGTGCAGTAGACCATAACGATCGATAGTTCGTAACGGTTACACAGAGCTTTTGAGACAATGGTTTTTCAAATTTCTTTGTGTTCGAGGCGCGCATGCGTCACTGCTGGTCACTTCCCATGAACAAATTGAAGAACAAATTCAGGAATGCATTGCACATGGGAGAAACCACGTTTAGGAACACGGCAGCCACATGCTGGTTCCCATTTTGACCCCCGCATGTATTGGAAAAAAGGGGAAATTCCTCTAGTATTAGCATCTAAGATGTGATCGACTTGTGAAGACAAGTGTCGTTTCCATTTCTGTCTCTTCTTCCCTCCGTTTCGTCTTAACAAAAGCAGAACGCGTCATTCGGTGTTGCAGCTTCGTATACATATAAATTGCAAATATAGATTTTCCTGCTGTAACACATAAGAAAAGCAGAGTGGGAGTTGAAGGACACTTTGCAGATCAAAAGAAGCAGATATAAAGGAATTATCGGATTCAGCAGGACCTTTGTCAGCAGCTTTTGATGCCTGTGCGTCTACATTCGTTTTGAATGATTTTTTAGAATTTAGTTGGGTGCACTTATACTCCATGTACGTCATACATTGATCCTTTTTGGGTTAAAAAAAATTTGGATTCATTTCAAAAAATCTTCTTTCGCATGTTTGTTTTGCTTACACATTTCATTTTTTCCCATCACATTCTTTTTTAAAAATAGTGTACATTTTTCGTATGTTTAATTCATGACTCAAATACTACCTTTCATTATACTTTCGTTGGTAATAGCTTCCCATCACAGGAAAGATTTTTATGTGAGACCTCACTGAATAAGGAACTTCTTTTGACTGGTTTATGACTTAACTAGTGGATGGTTTTTATGTTCTCATCGGTGCAGCAGCAGATAATTTCTTATTAATAAATAATATTCTCACGGTTCGTTATTGAGGGAAGTTTAACACTCCCTGCGAATACCTTAATATCGGAAATTTCTGCTTAAGCTGGTGGTTACCAAAGCCCACAAGTGCGCGTTAAAAATCACAGTAATAGGTATCTTGCACTTGCTTAAACGCCAACATAATTGTATCTAGAGGCAATTCTTGGAACTCTACAGCAGCTTTTAGCACAATGTTCATGCTCCCACTGATATTATTTGTAGCTCCACCCTCACCCACATAAATTATAACGAATCGTTAGTAATAAAAAAAAGTTCTTGTGCTGTCACACCGAATTTTCATGATAATGATCGAAATAACCTGTAGATACCGAGCGGCTTCGTCCTTCTGACGTTGGAACCACATAATCGGGTGCAATTGTGACTTCTTTTTGTTCATCTTGGCAATCAAAAGTAATCTTGGCGGCCAAGGACAGATCATCGCTCAGATTTCTCCCCGATTTAGAAACTTTGTTCCATATGTTCTCCAGAATCTTTCCTGAAAAAATATGCTAACAACATGCACCAAAAGCCTGTACTTAAAAGAGTGAAATGTGGTTTTGTTACCTCCATTGCCGCACCTTACCAACTTCCTTCCTCAAACGTTGTGCTCCAACGTTTATGACGCCAAACCTCTCACGGTATGTTTTTACGAATCGGGCAGTGCTTGATCCCGTGTATGGACGTTCCTGTAAATTCAGGAGAGCCGGTCCCTCGGGATTCTGAACGCACACATCTGTATCTGTTAACGCACATATATAAATATTAATGTTTTATGTGAAAACAGTATTAGGTGAAGACACACACCTTTTATATAGAAAGATTTCCAAAAATAGATATTCCTGTTGTGGTGACTTAGGACGTTTGTATGAAACATCCTAATCCTAAGTAAACGGTCGGCTTTCCATGTTGACGGCTATCGAGATGTTTTTACTGCTAAATATTCTCCGAAAGCCATCGGGCCCAAGCCTGTGATGTTTTTTGAGAGGAACGTTTCTTTGCTTTATTAAACTATTATCGAGAGTGTGGCTGGAATTTGTACAGTTTTACTTACTTTTATAAACCTTCATTTGACTCTTTATTCATAACCAGTTCTCATTTGTTTGGTTTTCTTTGACACCAAACACAAAACTTCTGTACGGCCCCCTTGGCCTCACTATTGGGCTATGAAGCTCACGCCGTGTAATACGATAAAAATAGAGGTCTTGTTGAACTTTTCATTATCAAACCAATGAGTTAATTTGCCAAACAGGCATCAAAATTTACTCTGTTGATTTCCATTATAAAATTCCTTCTGTATTCCACGCTGTTACACATTCTGTAAGAAATAATATATATCTTACTTCTGATCAATGAATGAACGATACTTTTTTGCACAAAGGACTCTAATTTGAAAATTTTCAATTCACCTTGTCGGATTTACTCAAATCTGGGTGTCTTCGTAATACTTCAGTTGCAATCTTTTTTCCAAGCTCCTTGTAAATGTGACTTGCTATCGTTTTTAGATGTTCGATGTCCAACTCTACAAAGGCAAAATATGTGTTCAGAATATATCTTGTTGCATTGTTTCAAAACCTATTTCTGTAACTAAACCAGAAGTTATTTTTGGTGAAAGTATATTACAATAATATGGATGGACAGAAAGCTAAAAACGATGGGACAATTTTTAAACTTATTAAAATATACATCGATAAATAAGCTCTTATCATTATTTAATGTTACACCCAAGCGGTAGCGCGATAAGCATGTGCCCCCTCTTTTAATAATTCACGAAACCGTAGTAAACTTATAATATTAGCTCGCTCAAGAATTGATCTTTTCTACAACCTCAAAGGCAAATGTTACACTCCGTATACAAATTACAATTAACTATTATGATTCCACTACACGTTCACAGATCCTCCATTCAAACCCCTCCCCCACACCCTAATGAAAATCATAGCTGCGCCGCTGTACTTATGTATATCGATGCCGTACCTTCATTAGCCGGATGAACAATAGCATTGACATTTTTTCTCTGGACTTTCTGTTTGTCTGCACATTACACAGCCTTTTTTTCAAAGCTTCCGCGAAGTTACCATAACATTCATTTTTTCCACACTGCAATACCGGATAATCTTAAACCGACATAATCTTTTTGCCACCACGGCAAATCTCATCTCTGAAAGGCTTTCTTTTTAAGGCTGCCTCAAGCGTAATGCAAACTTTCTAACAACTTGCAGGAAAACTGGTCTATTATCGGTAAACTCATCCCAGGTAGAGCCCAAAAATTGTCTCAAGCACTGATTCATAAAAAAACGACGTTGGTATGCCACCAGGATAGTCCTCCAAACGCTTGGTTGGCGAAATCGGCCCATACGGAGGTTGATTAAATTTTTCAAATAGTTTGGATTTTCTTCCACTATCAACACTCATGCGAAGATATTTCTCCACTTCATGACATGGCTCAGTTCCTGCACCCGAAAAGCTACCATCCAAATCTTCATTCCCAGCCTAAACAAATTTATCTCATGCGTTTTTCTTTTGAACACTTGAATTAGTTTTACAAATTGTATCAATTTAAATCAACTTTCAGTCTCGTTTTGTAGAATTTGGTATATATCAAGATTTCATTGTCAAATAGGTCAATTTAGACATTCAAAAACAAAAATTAATAGACTTGGAATTCTAGAAAACCTAACTTAAAAGCAAAAGGCCAAAACGAATGAACAGTGCAACAGGTAAACTTACAGAACTTAATGAGGTGTCAGCAGAAGCAGTCTAAGAACTATCGCCACGTTTATCAAAAGACTTCAAAAATTTAAATATTGATTTCCTGACGCCGAACTTGAACGTTTTGAACTCGTGATCTACATCCTCCCTTTCAAGATCCCCATCGTAATCTGACAATCCAGATTTTAAAAGTTAGAGATGGAATTATAATTTGAAAAATGAGTAGTATTGTGAGGTACTAATAAAAATGCTTGATAAGATATTTATTTGATGAGACAGGTATTTTGATAAGAAATGTAATAATTTTATTGGATACAAGTTTAAAGAACTAAATTATGCACACCAAAAGTTTTTATATTGATATACCCATTGAGAATTTTTTTCAATCATAATTATAGAAGAAAACGCTACTAAAAAAAGAAGCCAAGTTGCCACCTCCAGACGTATTTTTTCGAATCAAACATCGAATCTTTCCCAACCTTGAGTCTGCTTAACTGCTTTAGCAGTAAATAAAAAAAATTTAATGAACAACTAAAACTCCTTATATTGCCTGTGTTTTTAGTACTGCTTTAACATATCTCCCGCAGCGTCATAAGAAGTGACTGAAGGATACAAAAAAGTGATAATTTGTTTTACCATTGCTAGGGCATATACCATTAACTGCACTTTACAATGGTAATTCTATTTTGCCAGAGATGTTTTTTTGGGTTTAGTTGTTTACCCATTTTTAGAAGCTCTGCCCATATGTAGCAGTTATTAGTTCAGTTTAGTCATTTCTTCAGAAGAAATAATAATGATTTATTTCTTTGCAGTATTTCAAAAATTTCAAATCTTATATCAATTCTAAAAATAGTTTGCCCTATTTTTCGAAACGCAAAAATATGCATTTGATCAGATTCATATTCCTATGTTAAGTATAATCCAAATTTTACTTAAGATCCTTTTATTCAACATACATATATTCAAATAGGCAACCATTTATAAACCTACTCTCATTTCAAATTCAGGACAAAACTTCCAAGAGTAAAGGTCTTAAGCTAAAAAATTACCTGATTACTATTTTATAAGATACAATTTTCAATATTTGTAAATTAGCAAAATCCATGAATGTGCAACACACACGGATGTGCGAGCAGAAAGTCAGTTATCTGCTACTTCAATCCCTGAAGTAAATGAGTCCCACCAAAAGGCGCTACGGAACAGCAGTGTTACTAAAGCATTTTATTTATCCAAAAAAGAAAAAATATAGATTTTGAACCTCCCATACTGCATAAAAACTGGACTAAGACACTAATTTGTGGAATGTTACATATATAAAATCCGAAATCAATTTGCACATTACTTACCGTACTGCTTTTCTTACCATCACGGCATCCTATTGCTTAAACGATAACTTGTGCCCAAACTGTAAAAGCTTTATAACTGTAACTACATTACTGTCACAAAAAGTATATAAACAAAAATTAGACAGTTCGACGACCATTCAGGCCTCACACAAACCATAAGTTGCCCAATCTGTCGAGGAAAGCTCAGCATCCCGTTCGACAGTTCCAATAATTAACAGATCAAGATATACTTAACTTATATAGTAACCTGAAAGACAGAAACAAATCGCAAACCTTCCATTAATCATGTTTCAGATGCACAAATGTCATATCAACTAACCTTCCAGCCTTCTATAAACATCTTCAGGGAAACACTGTTTGTCCCTATCAAGAATTTGAGTAGAGCGAGAGCTGCAAGCATCCACTGTAGGTTGCGGATCAAAGACAACCAAACTCCGGCAGAAGCGAACACGTGCAAAAGGGCGAAATGGCAGACACGCTCATTTTTACACCGCTCAGTACACGTAATGGATTAATTTTGTGACGTCACTATACCTTTTGTTCAGAATCTTTACCGAATAAACCGGCCCGACAGCCCAACTAGCATTATTTTCAATCAGTTAGTTCATTGTTAGTTTAGCTCACCGCAAGCGGTCAAGTAAACAACCACAATAATTTTTGCGCTTTTACAGATGATTGAAAACTTAATATGGATAATAACTTAATGGATAATGAATGTTCACTCTGTAGAATGTGCAAAGTAACAGGAAACATGAAAGTATATCTGCTTCATTTGGGGAGTTGTCATGTTACGTCTGAAAGCAAGATATAATTGTTCTCAAGCAAGTCTTTCTTTTAACTGTTCAAATTAGCGCAATGCGTGGGTGTATGCTTAACTGTGTTGACATTCAGGGATCCTGCTTGTCTCGTTTATTCGTAGATGCAATGACGATGGAATGTTGGATGAATCCAATCGCACTAAAAATTTCACTCGATTTAAGAACGGGTCAGTGAGCCACACGAAAAATAACTAACCTTTTCAAAAAACAAACTATCATGAAGTGTTGGGGAAGGTGGCGCACAAAAGGTGTACTCATCCCCCCCATTCTCGTTTAACTTAGCAAGTGAATCTGTTTGTAGATGAACATCTGGAAAACAAGTGTACATTTACGCTTAGTAGCTCCATTCTATGAAGACTGAGTAAATTGTTGTGTTTCCCCAAGAGTGGATTTTACTAAATCATCTAAAAAAAAATTAAGCGATCGTGATTTCGTCTCTTCTGCAAGCTCTCCAGGTAAATGGGTCATTCAACATACAAAAATCGCGATAATGCTTCCATATTTACTCGAGGAAAATGAAAAAAGCTGTCATAGCAGAATGCTTGAGTGAACTTGGCGAAATCAATACTTCGTACAAAAGACATCAATTTTTCACATCCAATTTCGGGTATGTTGCCCCTCTTGAAGTCGAGATAGGAAGATCTCTTGCATTCGAAGGTATTGGACAAAAACGAAAAGCTGTTGGCAAACCACATTTTTTATATTATATTTCAATACTACGATGACGTTGAAATCTGCAATCCGATAGGAAGCAGCGCGGAGGTACACACATTTTCGGCGTTTCATACCTCTACAGATATTCTCGTAAGATATCGATCGCAGATGCGGTCACTTTTTTTGCTAAGTTTGGGTTATTGCAAAGATGTTAAAATATTTGGAATCGACACAATTATGAAACCAATATTTGACGAATTAAAGAAATTATCAACAACTGGATTGCTACTGAAAGCACATGGACAATTGAAGGAGTTGTTTAGCACTCCCATCAGCCGATACACTTGCTGCACACCAGATCACAGATTTCAAGGAAGGTGTTGGAGGAGCATTCAGAAAATGTAGACATTGCATGTGCAGCGCAGAAAACATGCGTAATTTTGTGTTTGAGGACGAGTTTGAGGAACGGACAATGGAGCATGATTTTCGTATCACTTCGCAGAATTTTGGTTCTATTGAAACGGGAGTAAATAGACTGGCAGATATATTTCACGTCCCATATTTTAATGTTTTTGACTGTGTTCCTCACGATGTTATGCATATTTTAATTGAGGGATGTATCCCGTAGAAAAAGGTATTGATACATTTCATGGTGCTTAAAAAGGCCCTTGACGTCCACCAACTAAACTACAAACTTTCTCATTTCCCATTTGATTTGAGTGATAGAAATGATAGACCTGTCCCTATTACCACACAACAACTTAGTCGGGATGGAACACTTAGACAATCCTCTTCGCAAATGTGGACACTGGCACGATTGCTTTCTTTAATTTTGGAGGAATATATCGATTTTAACGACCACGCGTGGCAGTGTTATGCTCTATTATTGGAAATAAGTAGCATAGTAATGTCTCCACGTATTACTGTTTCTAAAGTCAGTTATCTTAAACAACAAATTGCTTTTTACTTGTCAGAATTTGAAGCTTGTTTCAGTTAAAAAATATTATACCAAAACAGCATTATTTGGCACATCTACCAACGCAAATTCTAAAATTTGGTACTGCTACTGGATATTGGTGTATGCGGTTCGAAGCCAAACATTCTTTTTTTAAGAAGCTTGTAAAGCAAGGTAATTTTAAAAACTTCGTTAAATATTTATCAAAACGCTACCAGTATAATCACTGCATCTTATTAAATGATAGTATATGATACCATTGAATTTGGACCGATAATTTCTGACGTAACAAAACAGGAATTGGTTCTTTTGCAAGCAAAAACAAATGTGTCTGTCAACGAAGTTTCTGGCGCGATACAATACAAATGGATAGCAGCAAACGGATGTAAGTTTTTGCCACACTGCTTTGTTCTTATTGGCTGTAAAAACGGAATGCCTGTTTCTGGTAAAATTGTCAGTGTAATTGCATGCAATTCTCAAATTTTTCTTCTTGTTGCTTGCTTACAAATATTCGGTTTAGGAAGTGACATTTATTGTTTTGTGTGTTCGGATTCTGAAGTCGAAAATGTTAAAATCGTTTCACTCAGTGAGCTTAAGTATCACTGTAGTATACCCCACTACACTTTTCAGGAAAAATATTATGCTCCCCCAAAAAATGACTTTCGTTTTATTGATTGAAAACGGGTGTCTAATAAAATGAATATGGAAAAATAGAACGAGCTTTATTTCACACTTACTAAGAACATGCATACACGTCACATATTTAAATACTCCTAGGAGCTTTAATGGTAATAGGAGTCAGATGACAAAAGGGATGTGAGGGTTGCTGCCAGACTTGAAAGTTCATCGAGATTGAAATTGTTGCAACATAAAATACTACATTTTGTTTGGAGAGGGTTAAGAGAGATCGAGCGATAACCAAAGATGGGAACCAGTTAGTTAAACCACTGAATGTATAAAGTAATTTATGATGTTTGATATTTGAGACATGTGTGATGAAAATCCTATAAAAGGGAGTTTTTGTTAATATAGAAAATAAACTATAGTAAAAGTACCCTTTTTACACAATTACCACAACAACTCCAAACAAAATAAAAACTTTGGTGAGTTAGGTGTGGTACACGCAAGAAACGCTATCATGGCCTTGCAATTCGCTCAAGGATCAAACCCAACTGAACCTAACTTGAATTCGTATAATTTACCACAGTTGTAGAATATTTCTTCTCGTGAAAAAAAAAGGGAAATTTTTTTATATTACAGAAAAAGGCGAAAAATCGCACCGGATGCGCGTAACCTTACTGGATATTGGATGACTTTCCGAAGTCAAAATTGGCACCACTTGCAGACATTTTTCTTGTAAAAAATTATTGTATATTACGAGAAAAATCGTGCCCGAGGCGCGTAATCTTACTGGATGCTGGGTTTTCGACCGTAAAATAGGCTAAATAGAGAAAATAACATTGTGCAAATAACAAGTCCCGCATGAAGTTTTTGTATTCGTTGCGTTTTAAAGCACTTAAACGGCTTAATTAAAAGGCCATTCGTCGGTTCTTTCGGGAGAGCGAGGGAGGGAGGGTGCGACATGGCACAACGTCCTGATGTGCGGTACCTAGCTGCCCATAGGCTATCTCTTTTGCATTGCACAAAGTTAGGAGTTGAGTGAAAGGTATCAAATAAGTAGTATATGGGGTGTCTGGTTATCTCAATCGGTATTAGCGGAATACGCTTCGAAATTCATTCAATCCAAGATTGGTAATGCTATCATCATTTTGGCCTTGTGACAAAAATTCACAAAATTCCGGTGAATTTTTTGCCCGTCTGGCCTTACCTACGCTTATGGTCTTTTTCAGAGTGATCCACTCAGTCAGTGCCCGGTTAGCTCAATCGGTATAACGTTGGGAAAATGCTACGAGCTACGCATCTCTGAACTACATGACGCAGGTTCGAATCTCGTAAGGGATGATGATGATTATATGCGCAAGGTCTGCTGGCGCCTCGCTGGTGCACGGTGGTTCACGTAAGCGCCTCTTACGGCTTCCCCCACCAACCAGGTCCATGCACACAAAAAATGAGAAATACGATAATCAAAAACCTTCACCCCGATTCGGAACTGGTATCTGCACGAGAGGTCGTGGTTCGCCATATGGTTAAGCTTTATTCTCGGCTTTCCTCTCTCGCACAGGATAAAAAGTCAATTCAAATTTCGCTTTTTCAAGTCAACTATCGCTTGTGAATTCTAAGTGAATCTGAGATTTTCTCAATATTGCAGCGGGGCGGTTTTAAGAATCGACAGTTCGGCTCGCCAGTTGATAAGAACTGTACACCTCCGTATTAATTCAGGAGACTCCTGTGTACTGTAAAAATCACACAAACGGTTCGTAGATGATGCTCAGTTTATTAACAAGCAAGAAATGAACAACAACAGCCGGAAACAGATAAAAATACAAAGAGCGATAAACTCATATCTTGTCCTTAACAGTTAACGCAGCAAAACCAGAAAAACGAAGCATTGCAAGCCGAAGTAATATTAGTCAATGATGGCGCAATATGCGCCATCGTGAACTTTTCACAGACACTGTGGGACGCTATTGAGTAAGAAATAACAGTAAAATCCAGTCCCAAAATCATATGGCTGCGAAAAATAGTACAATCCCTAACTAAAATGACAAATCCTTTCTAAAATTAAACATGCCATATCATTAAAAATAGATATACGCAAAAAAATTCAAGTCCAAATCAATAAAAATCGTCCAAATAAGCAGGTCTACGTCGTTTCGAGTGACTCGGCCACCATTGACTGTGCATTCTGGCCCAATAAAATCTTGCCCCTAATTTTTTATAAGTTCTTTCTTTCCCCAAATGTCCACCAGTACGCAACTCGTGGAGTTGTCGATACATTTCGCGACGAGAAACTAAAGGCAAAACAATTTGAAAAATATATTTCCCTACAGGCGTAGATGATAAAAATTCACGATGTAGAACTCCATCGATTACTTTCAACAACTTCGATTGGCTGCATAGAATTCGATCTTCTCGGGAGAAAATCAACAACTCTGCAGGCTTAGGTGGCTCATCCATAGTCTCCTTCATCGTCAGAACTTCAGAGATGTTAACATCCTTCATCTGCATTTCACGCATCTTCCCTGATGAATAAGATCCAAACCATTCAGCAGATTCTCCACTACTAGGTTGTAATGTAGCAACATTTAGAGAGTCTATACATTCAATATCACAATTTTGGTCACCTTTACCACAGTTCAGGCATGAATCACGATTGCATCGACGGCGTATACGACTTAAACCATCGGCATTCCCATGTTTGGAACAGGGACGGTGTTCAATTGTAAAATCATAAGTGTCCAAAACAGATATCCAGCGAGCAACAATCTATTTTAGTCAAATTTGACCAAACCCAATCGCATTTTGTCGTTAAAGGAGACTTGAGGTAACTGTGACGTCACATACAATTCAAAATGCTTCAAAGCAATTGTTTACCAAAAAGGAAACGTCAGTTACATAGATATGATTCCATTTGCAAAGAAATCAATGGCAAACCAGCTAACATATCGCCTTATGTTTAAAAAAAATTCTTAAGTAGATGACGATTCTTGGTAGAAAATGGATCGGAGTATGGAGAATTTTATGGAGATTAAGGCTGGGCAGTTTAATTTGGTAATTCCAATCGATCTGAAGCACAAAATATTCGATCCAATCGTGATTTGTTCAAAGGAACAAAAATTACTAATTGAAGTGGAATCTTCCTTTTTAACGACAAAATGCGATTGGTTTTGGTCAAATTTGACCAAAATAGATTGTATTTTGCCTTTAAAATATGAAAAGTGTTTGTTCGTAGACATGAAGTCTGACTCGAAAAAAACAACAGCATTGCCTTCAATCTGTTGTGAATCGCTCAATTTTCATAATGGAGACAAGTTGTAATAGTAAAAAAAGGCATATTTGTTATGTATATGAAATTAGTTAAATTCGATCCGATTTGAAAAAAAATATTAGAATTCTGACTGAATCGGTTTTGCCCAGTCTTACTGGAGATGAATGGTCGCAGGTTTCACTACCAGGAGTTATTGAACCCAGTGATCAAACAGACTAATGGCGAAGAGTGTGACGTAGGATTGTGATGTAATATTTTGTCAAGCATTAATCAGAGATGGACGGCTGGTCAGCTGCATACTTTGACAAAGTTGAGTCTGAAGTTCGGTCGTATAACAAAAAATAAAAGAATGGTTATTCGGTTAAATACTATGTCTCAACAAGACAAGCAACTGAAGCTGCGATCTGGTGAATACAAGTCCCTACCAGTAAAATATTGGTATCCTGGTTATCCCATAACCGCCGTGCTAATTAAAAATAGGTTCAATTTATTGTCAGAATAAATCCAAAAGTTGGCCAAGTTATGCGGGATCCTTCACGTACCTGGAATGGAACATTGGCGTTCTTTGTGAAAAAGATTTGTAAACATTTGATGCAGCTTAACATTGTACATTGGCCAGTTTCCCAGCAACAACATTGTGGACTTAAACGACTAAATTACAAATTCGATAAATTTCAAAATAGCAATTTGCCAAATAAATAATTTTGTAATACATCCATTCAATTTGTAACTCATCAAATTTGTAATTTGTTTGTATTTCACCGGAGCATATCTCATAGAAATAGATACTAATATGATTGGAATATATGATAAATGTTCACACTTTTCCATGATTATTTACCTCTACCACCATAAATCCTGATGTCTGGGCCATAAAATTCCCGGAATCTTGTCGTGACACCAATTTGGCAATTCAGACTAACACCCAGATTAAAAAAATAAACTCGACAAAAATACCCATCGCATTATTTTAGGAAGTTTACTTTTAACTTTGCGTAGTATTATTGTCGTGCTATATTCTATTAATTATACTATTATTGCATTAATAGTATTATTGAGTGTTATTATTCGGAATAAAATCTTTCAGCGAATGAATTACATTAATATTTCTTAAGAAAATCAACAAATTGTTTAGCATGAAATACTGACAGTGCGTGGTCAGGTGGCGGATCAACCAGATCGTCATAAATATGCGTCACGGTTTAAAGTAGTCGCCGTATTCAGTGCGTCTGAATAAAGTTGTTCTGTTGATCGTTGATGTCATCGCAACATCTCCACAAAGCTTGCAATTTGGAGCCGGCCTAAGATTGTCATTGAGAATTAAGGATTTTGCTTGGTATTAGCTATTAGTTAAAAACCCATGTTGTAAAATCGACTAAATGAGGAAAAATAAGAGTTTCGATCTGGCGACCTCTTGAATTCGAGTAATTGACTTAACCATAGAGCCATTTTAACGATCAGATATTTAAGGATCTTTAAAGTAAGCTATACGTTAAAAATTGTGACAACTTGTACTCTTGGTTTCGGGTGAACTCGGGTTGAGGTTTTGCAAGTTTGGCAAACGTTATATATATTTTTTTTTATTGAAATTCACTCTAAGCAAGGCTGGAAGCAGTGCCTAAAAGGAACCAACTAACGGCCACTTAATAGCAAAGAGTTACTAAAAGACGCTGTACCAGCAACTGCACTCTATACGGAAAACATCCCAAACGGAACTGAACCGCCTGGATAAAGTGGTAACTTTCCTTGACGTTGGTAGAACCATCTACCACTTCTTTGCTTCCTTTTAGTCGCCTCTTACGACACGCAGAGAATACGTTAGAACTATTCTAAAGCCCTACCTACAGTTTGAATGAAATTTCAACAAGGACGCCAGGAATGCGGGTATTGAACTCCCGACACATTGGTTTGAGATATATTTATCTTTCACAAGAATTTCGGTCGACATCTACGTACTTTATTTCTTCTGTAAAGCTTAAACGCGAATGACTTATCTCCGCGAAAATTAGTGAGAAATTAATTTTGTTAAATCGAGCGTCGAACTAAAGATTGCAAATTCGCCCTTTTCTTCAATTCGCTCATAAGTAATCTGTATTCATGAACCTCGGTCGATCAGGAAAATTGCAAACGGCTACGTATAAACTCTACCACAACCCCCAATCGAACAATATGATTATGCAGCGTACCAATCACCAAACTGCAACCAACGTCGTGGCTTGAAGCGCGTAGTGACTGAGGCTCATGCTTTACTGAGCAAGATTTTTATGTGTGTCCTCTGGCGTTTGCAAAGTCAGGGCAACGATCGGCGCTAGTTCTGTCTGGTGAACTGAAGTGCGATGCGTTATTGGGCACTTCTGAGAAGAATCGTACCATCTGTGAACCGTTTCGAGGGACAGATAAATGGCTGCAGTAGCAATGTACGTATATACTTGGACAGGATTAGTGTTGCTGCAAACATTTCTTTGACTTAAAATGAAAAGCAGGTCAGTAACAAATAGTGGGGTAAGTGAAGATTGTTATAGTTTGAAAAGTTGGGGCAACAAACATGTTTCTTCTCGCCGGGGTATTTTCTGTACACTATTTATTTTACATATATCTCAACGATGTTTGTTTGTCCGACCTTTTCCCCTTTGCCTCGACAACCTGAATATTACCATACAATAAACACCTATTGATGCATGCTAACAATGCAATTAGCATTGGCTTTATTCACTTTGCGATAGGAAAGAATAGGAAATTTTAACGTAAAAACATATCGGATTGTAAACTAAACTGAATGTAGAAATCACACAATTTTTTATCTGAAGATATTTTTATATGGTCGGGTCAGTGGTGGAATGCGCCACCCAGGAGCAGTTCATCAATGTCTCATGTTTGACAAAGAAATTACTTATAAGTATTTCATTGGATTTTTACACGAAATTGCTTGTTTGTCCGAATTATTAAGAATGTCTTTGTAGGAATAGTCAGATAAACTTGAAATCCGATTAGTATTATTTTATTATTCAATATTGCAGTGAAACCTTTATGTATATATATTATAAAGTTTGTCATAAATCATGATTTTGCTGTACAATATTCAAAATACGCCAAAAAGATTACAATTCATTTACTTAGGTTTTGAAACAGTATTCAGTCAAGCCTCATGAATTCCGAATATCCTTTAAACTAAATTATTAGTACAACCTTGGCCAAAATAAAAAACTAGCAGAATTACTTTTTCATGAAATTTACAGTGTTACTATGCTTAGTAACATACATAGAAATGACAAGTCGTTTGCAGTTCATTCTCGAATATCAAAATTTTTTTGTTCGTAAAATGCTCAGGAAAGTTAATTTGTTAAAAACATATTTTTTATAATATGTTTTAAAAAAATTGTAGATCAGTTTACAAATTTCCTCAATTGAAATAAACGATATTGAATAATTTGCGGATGAACTTTGCCGACAAATGTGACATTTCTAGGTCTAAACTTGAAAGTAAGAAAATAAGAAGAAACGTTAGAAGCATCCCCAGTTATATTTTACAAATGATCAAACCAATGCTTTGTGTAATGTCTGATGATGAGAAACTATGCTGATTCAGCAAAACGTCTAAATCAGATAAATTTTCGAGCCTTCATTCATAGAGTGGAAATTTTTTTTAAATATTGATTGAATATAAAAGTAGACCATTGTCCGTGTCGTCCAAACATGCAAATATAGCTGGGGAAGGGTTTAAAATAAAAAAGCGATAAAAAGTGAAATAATCGTTTGGCATTTCCATGTTCAAGTCCGTCAGGCAAGATAAAAAATTATTGTTCTGTTAAATCGACTTCATGGCTATTAGGTGCTTCGATTGGGCGAAAGAATCCGAAATATGATAATGCCCATCTCTGTAAGAAGAGCTGAGTGAATATTCACGAATTGGCAAAACCGTTCTTGGTAACTGGAAGCCAAACAGTGTTATATGATAAAATTGCCGTTAATTTGAAAAAGGCAACAAAAGTGCCGAGAATGATGTTTCGCGGAAGCGCGTAAAAATTTGCATGTTTTCGGTTACAACATTTTTCCATATCCGATCTATCGACAACGGTGATGATGGTCTTACTTCTGACACAATACTCCGTTTGCACCACTTGTTGGGTAGTAGTTAAACATTCCTTGGTATAGACTGAAAGGATCCTTCTTTACATGGATCACCATCTCAGTGTAAGTCGAATAGGAGTAAGGAGTATCCGGATAATATTTCACATATGGAGCTCGATACCCATTTGAAAAACGGAGAACTTTTGTCTGAAAAACATATACATGAGACATCTATAATGCAACAGTGCTTTGCTTTATAAGATTAAATACTATGTTCGAATTCCATGGTGTATTCAATACCTTAAGAAAATGCGGGGCTGGCTATTCTGACTAATATGTTACAATGGGCCCTGAAGGCTATAAGTTTTGCTTAAAAATAACATTTTTATAACATAACATTCCTTTTGATCCCTTAGTACTTAACTCGGTGATTTCTTTGAGTTGAATGAAGAAAAAGTCGATGCTTATTGGGTTCAATTGTTGGTTAGCTATTTGTTCATACATCGCGCAAATGCAGTCTTCGTTACTGCAGTAAATTAGTCTTGATTCTGTTTTGATGCTACCGAAACCAATGCAAATTATGCTGCACTTAATATTCTTCGGTTGTTTTAGTATTAACCTTTTGATTTATCCAGAAAAATATTCCGTATCGATCGATATTCCATTAATACATACGTGAGCTATAATATAATTCTATTCTGAAGTTCAATGTTTTTCTCTTGATAATCGGTGGAATTGTCATGCATTTTTTTTTTGGTCAATTACTATTATTTACATTGTCTTGTGCATTTTGATCTAATCCCACTATGTTGCATCCCTTACAATATACTTCATTGCAGCGTTAAAATGACTTTCATTTTATCTTAAATAATACCATGACTATGCAATAGGAATTATGAGAGGCGTGATGATATTTCAATTCGTTTCAATTTATATTGGATCTTTTCAAAACTAGCTGTGGTAGTGAATTCTCAAATTCTTTGGAAATGTGGTGACAAAATTGTCCTCATCATCCTCGTTTGCTTACTGCTTATTTGTTAAACTTTTTTATAAGTGTCGCAGCGAGGTTTGCAGACCGGAAGAAAGTTTGGAGCCAATCATATTGATCACACACCGTTGAATGCGTCCGAGCATGTTGAGAATAGAAGAAGCGGCACGACCCCAAATGTGACAGCAATAATCCATGCAGGTTCAAATTAGTGCTTTGTGCAAATGAAGAATGATCGTACCGGAATATAATAGCGTGAAACCTTTGGCAAGGTTTCTCAGTGATAGCAAGTGAATAATAAACCTGTTTTGCGAATGTGTCGTAATACTCAAGGATTTTTATGAGTCACTTTTAGTCCCTTATTTTATAATCAAGCCTTTCCAATTACTTTAATAGCAGGTATTTATATTGAACGTGCAATTGCTGTCAGACTTAGGTATTGAACCCTTGATATCCTGACAAAATCAGTTCCCATCTATAACAAGTCCCCCAGTATTTTAAAACCTCTTTTCTTAGATTATTTTACGTGAAAACCGACAAATTTGTTTCAAGACGTTGAAAGCAATGAAATAAATGTTGGGTTGCGATAAAAATCACGTATCATGATTTTATTTAAAAAATGAAGGGATTTGATTCGATGTGGTTCGTCTGAATAAAAATTGAATAAGTAAAACATTCACTCACTGAAGGATCAATTTTCATTCCGAGCCACAGTTCTCGACGTCCTGACTGAAACAACGATCGAATGTATTCAACAATAATTTTGTAATGCTGGGAATTAAGTATGTCAGCTGGTTTTCCGTGATTTTGCCTGCAGATTTTCACACCATCGTCGTAGTCCGTAAATTGACTATCATAGAAGAAAGGAAAATAACAAACGTTCTGGAAATACATCCCGATACATTTTCCTGCAAAAGTACGATACTGAATGAATGGGCGGGATGAAGGACGGGGGTACGGTGGCTAAAATCTAAGAAACAAGACATATTGTGCATTGGAAAATAGTTTTTCCGATTTCCCCTTGAAAAACTAAGTCAAATTTGCGTAGATTTAATAAATAATAAAAACTGTATGCTTAGTAAAATTGCTTAGTATGTTAAACGAATACGTAGTTTGTAGAAAGAAAACGACGTCGACGTTGGGTTGCATGAACAAGAACATTGAGAGAAAGAAAACTTATTTCAACTCATTTTAACTCTCATACTTTTTCATAGTTACCCCGCTTCGTTAATGATGTCGTCAGTGCAGACAGTTTTCCTGTAAATGCAGACAGTTTTCCCATGAACTTTTCTTCTAATTCTTCCATTCTTTCAGTAATTCTTCTCTCAGCTGAAATATTGAATGAACCATCAATATTTTCATCTCAACAAAAACAATAAATTTGAATGGTTCTGGGTATTTCAGATGAAATACATAACAAATAAACCTAGGTTTAATTAATAATAAAGATAAAAGGTGACGTGAAAAATTTGTCCCTGAATTAATGGATTTGTCTTTTAAGACGAGAAAGTGTAATTTTTACAGATTACGAGTTTCCACATATCTTATTGAAATACTGAATACCTCGGTTTCGTTCGCTGATTCATGTAAACTGTGGTACAAATCAATTTGTTTCTTTTCTGAACTTCAGGATATTGACATTCGCTGACAATGTTTTAGTATAGTTTTTATAATGCGAGGCAAGTCTCCAACAGGGATGTATTCCGCCAAATAAACGCCGTTCATCCGCTTTACACAAAATAAATCCCGTGCTTAATACATAATAAACTTCTGGTTAGGTTGGCTTACTAAAAACTCTTGATTCAAAATATATCCTTAATCGAATTATTTTACGAAAGAGTACGACACGCAACGAAACTCCGTACGGTACATAGTACGAAAACCGAAAAATTAATCGTTCCGTTTTGTCGTACCGGGCAATCAAATCGCACCTACCGGACTTCGTACTATACCGTTCTATCAGCGTTGGGCGTGAGGGATGCTCATATGTGAGAGGACTGCTGGACGCCTTGCCGGGGACTGCTGGACGCCTCGAGTTGCCTACAATTTCCTCCACCAACCACGTCTATGCACAGGATAAATGAGGAATGTGTTAAGCCAGAACTTTCACTGTCTTTTCGGACCAGAGTCTGCACGAGAGGTCGTGGTTCGCCAAACGGTTAGGCCGCAATCTCGAATTTTCTTCTCCGCAGAATAAGATGGAACTTTATACTATCCTTACCTGCTATTATTCTTCCGTAATCGACAGCCCCAGCAATACCAGTCGAACCTCGTTGACCTTTGACTCCCGAAAGGCCAATATCACCTTTTTGACCTTTTGCACCAGCTTTTCCTGGCGCTCCATAAAGACGCCGTGAGGTGTTTGGAGTGTGATAACTCCCCTCAATACCATGTGATGCAACCGTCTTGCAAATCATGTGTTTGTCTTGTCCTTTAATAGATGTGTGCAACAACACAAAGAGGAATGTTAGCAAAAAAATGCTTGACTTAATCATTTTAATAATTTACAATCTAAGTTGTACCCGATAAAAATATCTAAAAAAAACAATTGGCATAATCATGTATCAATCAAACAATCACATGGAATACATTCGCAACATATTCTAAATGCATTATTCATTTACCTAACTCTGTTCGGTAATTCGATCCGCATTGTAGATGGAGTAATTTTTATGTTTGATTATAAACTATCTATGGTTTCTCCCATAGAAAAACGTTTGAATGGACCACTGAAGGAACGCGCTAAAGAAGCAGGGTGATCTGAGTTCCATTAATATTATAAATACGATAACAAAATAATCATAACTGGTTTCTATATTCAGTTATATAGGCCATAACAATATTTGCGTATACGGAACATTTTTGTTGGTTTATAACGCTTCCAATGCCCATATATTTCAGCCTCAACTTGACTTTAATAATTGCGTTACTTATGGTTTAAATGCCATGATATTAGAATTATCATCAATTTATTCATATCAGTTTATTTTCTATGCGATATATGTAATCTCATTATATCAAAAGTGAGGTCATTATCTGTATCTTGTTTTGATCCTTGGATACTATAGGCATCGTGGATTACAACAAAAACGTCACTACAACTAGGGGCCCACACTATAACAAAAAGAACGAAGAATTTGGTTTTGTAAAAAAGAAAGATGGGAACTGCGATTGATGATCGAATCTGAAACTGCATCCAGATCTTATAAAATATGTGCCGTGTGACATACCTAGATATGGACGCATAGTAAGATCTCCTGAACAGTCGTAATTTGGATTAATGATATGATTAAGCGATTTTTACTGTGACGCTATCTCCAAGCAATGTTTTTATGGCCACTTCAATGCGAATTGAGATATGCAATATATACAAAAATAATACAGAGCGTTTTTCTTTCACAATCATAAAGTGGCAATTTTCACTTATCATAGAGAAACTTTGGAATGATATCTAACCATATGTAGGTAAAATTACGAAATAGGATAAAACCAATAGTGTACAAAGAGCTACATGAAATACGGAGAGGGGAACCAAAGAAACCTTACCAATTCGCACCTATTCACTGTGGAGGTTCCAAAATGTCACAAACAATTTTATGCAAAAAGCTTTTTTCCAAGAATCTCTAAACTTTGGAATTCCTTGCCTTCTCACTGCTTTCCTGAACGTGTTGATCTACAAGGCTTTAAAACTCGCGTTAATAGACATCTATCAGGGTAGGGGTTTCTTAGTTCCTATTCCTGCAATACATGTAGGTCTTTGGCTTCAGGAGAATTTTCAAGAATGATTTATCTCCTGTGGCCTTGCTCTCAGCGAATTTGAATAAAAACATAACAAAAATTCCTGACAGGTAAATATTGACGTGAGTTTTAAACAACTTGGTCTCCGTTGTCTAATAGCTTTTGGGAATGGAAACGCAAAATCGCAGCAAAACTGTTACAATTTTTGCCAATAACCCTTTTTAATCAGGCCGAATAGCATGAATGAGTATTCAAATTATCCCAAGGAATCAGACAATGTAGAGTTTCGTTACCTGAAAACTAACGCGATGCATCGGTAAGGCAACCTCACGTGTATTGTGGCCTCGACTCTCAGACACCTACTTACATTTTTAAAGCGAAAACCAAAACATACGCTTGCCGCTAATTCCAACGACCACCAAAACATATTTTTGAAAAAGCCCGGCTCGGTGGCTCACTCAGTTAAGCGCGATCATATTGTCCGGAAGGCCGATGGTTCGATGCTTGACCGTTTCCCCACCGAGCGTGCCCTTCAGTACAACACCTCGTGGGTAGCTGTAACGTAGAACAGATACACAGTCACTACAAAGGTCTGTGTCTAACGGTTGTTGGACATAAGCCCCCCCCCCCCCCCCCCCCCGGTAGTTTTAAGGGACGACATAACAATGGCCTTAAATACGGTGGTGGCCAAGTTAGATGAGCGAGTTTCCAGAGAATCGAAAAATTACAAATAAGCGAAAACAAAGTAAAAAAGCGGATTCTTTCTTACGCATTCGGCGAAATATAGTTTTCAGAGACGTGTAAAAGCAATTTTGTAAAATCTTTTCAGACGCCAACAAATGTATTGCTCAAATGCCTATATTTTTCATACCAATAAAAATGTACACTCAGGTTAGAATAAACGTCCCGATCTTAAACTTTCTAGGTTTATCGTCTCTAGGTAAAGGCCTAAGCTCAGCTGAACGAAACGCCCCCCCCCCCCTAAATTTCGCATTCTCAAATAAACTCATAACTGCATTCAGGCGATTTGCGCCGCATGCTTTGCAAAATAAAAGTTCCTACTATGATATCAAAATCAGGAGTGAGAAGCATGAGCCAAAGATAGTTCGCATTTTGACGATGCAATCCACCGATGACTCTTGCTTACGCACTGTAGGTTAGAGTAGTAGAACTGCCTCGACGTATGTCTTGGGTCCCAATCAGAAATAGGACTGGGCTAAACCAAATCATTTGGAATTCGAATCTGATTCGAATAATTTAGGAAATTCATAGTTTATATTCCATTTCAATTCACACTCCATATCTAAGAGCAACAATTTTTATATTGTAACGACAAAATATAATCGATTTGGGTCAAACTTGAGCAAAATCGATGACGTTTTGTCGTTAAAAATGAAAATTCTAGTTCATTCAGCAAGTTTTTGTTCCTACGAACATTTCACGATTGATTCGAAAAAGTTGTGCTTCGAATCGATTCAAATTACCCAGGTCTTGCCACAGTTTAATCACCAGATCCATCAGTTACCTACGTTCAACAAAACGTGTTTGACCAATCGTTTTTTGACTTAGGTAAGAGACGGCTGAAATGGAGCAAATGGTGGTATATGGTTCTACACTCATTAGGAGAAGATCAAACTCACTGCTCTCTACGACCTACGTAGGTTTGCATGCCCCCGCCCCCCTTCCTAAAAGGGGTTTGAGGCGAGGGTATATTAAAAAAAATTCAAGTTCTTGTAGAATGCGCTCGAAATATCTTAGACTTCTAATCTAATTTTATACTTTGAACACATTGCGCAAATTCAGATGACATGCTATCCTGTCCAAACTGTGAATCGAGGGGTCATTGATACGAACTGATTCAAATCTTCCCAAATAAATATTTTAATATTTAGAAACAATAAGTATCACACGACAGATACGCCCCGCAAACAAACAGTGGACAGTTTCGGAGTAACTCGGGACAGAGTTCTGATTGAGCAGCCTAGCTGCAAAAAAGTTGGAAAGACAGCAAGATGTTCACTCGCGCATTGAATGTATTTGTTATTTACTAGTTCATAGTTGAGGAAGAAATGTACGGGCCGCTATAATCATATGGCAAAGCGCTCCTACAAAACGTAGTACCAGCAACTGCACTCTAATTGCAGAGCACTTTAAACAGAATTAAGTCCCTATGATAAAGTTCAGTGAATAGTATATGCACTGGACAATCATGAAACCATTCTTCTTTATAATTTTATGTTTTATGAATGAATATTTCGTTGAAAACGTCTTTTATCTCAACATGAAAAGCTTAAATGCCTCAAATTCGATTGAACGCCATCCTTTCCTCTTAATGAACTGATACCATTACAGGGGTGGAATTTATATGCGCGGTCTACTAGTGATTCATATCTAACAAAACGACTCTTTCATTTCATTGTTGTATGAATAAATAAATTCGTGATGTCGATGCAGTTGAGCATAACTGTCTCGATCCCGATCGTAAAACTATGAGAAAGATATGTTTGGCAAGTATGGCCAGAGATGGCGCACACCAGCCGGACGCGGCCTTTCGTGGCTCATACTTGACATATAAGATAAGTCTGTAAAGTTATTATTCTGGGCAATATTATCATGGTTACTTCCGAAAACATACGGTATTATTTGGGGCATAAACATTATGGTTATGCAGGCGGTTTTAGTTGGAGCAATAACGTCATCCAAGAACACGCGATATTATTTCAAGGAAAAACGTCATGCATTAACACGCGATGTTATTTGGTGCAAAAATGTCATTGACAAACATGTGGTTTTTATTTGGAAAGAAAAAGTCATCCCAAAAATACGCGCGTTCCCTAAGTTCTTGAAATTTTATACAAAAATAATTTTAAAATGAGCAAAATTTTAAAGCGCCTTCAGGTGCACTATATTCTCCCCATATTAGTAGTGTATTTTTTCAACAAATATTTTCAAGCGCCTGCGGCGCGTATTTTCTTATTTTCAACAAATATTTTCAAGCGCCTGCGGCGCGTATTTTCTTATTGGAGAAAATCGACTTGCATTTTTTTCAATCATTTCCCGGAGTATAGATTAAAAATAAATGTGGGATCGATCGATTATTGACCCAGAATAGCTTGAAAATGATTTTCAGTTATAATTTTTAGCTAGGCTAGCCTGGAAGGGACATCGCTCCATGGATCTAGGACAGGTATCAACAGGACTAACTATGTCCAGTTGTGGCGTAGGGTCTGGCACACTGTATATAATTGGAAGAAACATATGGCAAAATCTATTTTTTGACAATGCGTGTGACGAATCCTTATTTTTCTTTGAGTGTCCGAATTTTTACATTTTATTCGTAATAACAAAACGCTTCAAAACCAACAACACTGCTGTTTAACATGAAATATCAGTGGTGACAACAAGTTGATTGTGTGGTTGTGCTTGCCGTACTTTTCGTGCGAGACATTAACTTTTCCATTATCATTTTCGATATACACGCATAATGATTGACTTTGCTAGATCTGATTCTGAAGATGCTGTTATACATGTACGATATTCACTGATCCAATGCCTGTACGTTTCATCACTTATTTTTCAATAATAGACCTATATATATAGAGGAATTAATTTAACGATCACACGTTTTAGTGGATCGAGGCTCAATTTAGCCTACTCAGATAATACCATAGAATTTTTATACTGTCAATTTCAATACCTTGATAATATTTTGCAACATTTATTGCAAAGAACTTCTACTGCAAAATATAGTATCAGCAACTGTACAATAAACTGAAAAAAATCTAAACAAACTAAGCAGCTATGATTAACTGCAGTGTTGTGTAACTCCGGCGTGTTGAAACTGTTTGGCCTAAAATTTTCGACGAATTTCCACAAAAATTATAACACATCACACTTGTAATATCACTCTGGTGATTTGTGATCGTAAATCTAGTGCAGTATGATCAAAAAGGCTTTTTGAAGGGTAGATATATCGGTGAAAATATTAGACTCTTTTATGATATTCGTGATTATTTGAATTATGAAAATCTACCTTGACTGCCATTTTTTTTTGTAGTCACTTCTTAGAGTGGATCACCCCGTCCAAGGCCCTGTAGCAGCGGCCACTTATAGGCGGACTGGGTTACAATTACTGGAAAGATATCATCTTTTCCTGTTCGGCTTAGCCTACCCAAGTTATTACACCGTGGGTTGAGTGGTGGGCATGGATAAGACAGCCGCACTTTTTGGACGCATGTTTGTGAGTTGGATTAGGACACTGTATAATGAAAGTCAAAGTGCTATTATTGACATGAATTATCTATCAAAAACGGCTAAGGTGCACACAACGTAATTCTATGTGTGCATTCTGTGAGTTGAATGTCCTTCAAATCCCACCCTGCTTTTCTTATGTATTACAGCAGGAAAATCCATGTTCACAATTTATATGTATACGAAGCTGCAACACTGAATGACGCGTTCTGCTTTTGTTAAGACGAAACGGAGGGAAGAAGGGACAGTAATGAAATTGACACTTGTCTTCACAAGTCGATCACATCTTAGATGCTAATACTAGAGAAATTTCACATTTTTTCCAATACATACAGGGGTCAAAATAGGAACCAGCATGTTGCTGCCGTGTTTCTAAACGTGGTTCAATTCTCCCAGCATGTGCAATCATTCGTAATATTTTTTTCAAATTTGGTCAAGGGATGTGACCAGAAGTTACGCATGCGCGCCTCGGACACAAAGAAATTTGAAAATCACATTCTCAAAAGTTTCTTGTGGTTTCGAAAAGTATAGAAAAAATATTAAAACATAATTGGAAAGGGTGCCTACCAATCGAAATCACCACTAGTTGCGTCACCGCTACGAACTATCGATCGAATCAATTTCCCGTTTGTGAATCATGTCAAGATTTCAACTATGTTACTGATTGCACTGCAAATGATAAACTTCAAATTTCTGACACCAGCCATACTAGAGGCATGGACAGGAAATGCCATTGTCGACATATGAAAAAGCAAGAGATGTTACGAAGATTACGCGCAGCAAATTACAAAAGCGCAGTACCATCATCGTTCCAGACTATGTAGCTACATTTATTACAAATCTTATCGATTTGTGTAATATTGTCGATTTTTTATGAAGCCAAAAAATTTCAAACTCCCATTTTCGCAAAAACTAGTTGGACTACTCATTAGTTGAACTCATTGCTCTGAGGAACACTGTAACTGTGTAAATATTAAAAATCGATAAAAAGTCGATGAACAGGAAATCTTCCATCGAATTATTTTAAACAAATTCTTCTTGTGTCATCGCAACTGCTGTTTATGTGACACAAATTGAAGCCTTTTTGGAGCGCAGACTCTTTCGACGTATGAGATCATTTCTTGCTTGGATACGGCTGAATCTATGGCATCATCAGATCACAGTCAGAAATAATATAACGACTTGTGTGGAAAACTGATTTTGTCTTAAACCTGACAGGATTTCCTTTGATTTGCACTATGAATTTGCTTATGTTTATTCTTATTTGAATTCTGATTAAATCTTTTTCCGCAAATCTCACAGGGAAATGGTTTCTCGTTGAAATGAATTCTCATGTGTCTTGAAACACTGGAGTTGTACGCGAATGCTTTTCCGCAAATTTCACACGAATAACGGTTTTCTTTGGAATGAATTTGCATGTGTTTGGAAGCAGTGGATCCGGTGCTAAATGTTTTTTCGCAGATTTTGCAAGAATGTGTTTTATTATTGAAATGGATTCTCATGTGTGCCGACACACAGGCTCTCGTTCTGAATACCTTTCCACACATTTTGCAAGAAAATGGTTTTTCTCCGGTGTGAATACGCATATGTCCCTTCAGTGTTGATTTCTGAGTAAACTTCCTTCCACACATTTCACACCCATATGGTTTTTCACCGGTATGGATACGTATATGCCTGTTTAAATGACATTTCCGAGCAAAACTCTTCTCGCAAACATCGCATTTGAACATCTTTTCTTGGGTATGAATCCGCATGTGTCGATTCAAAACCCCCCTTTGTCACACACTCGACAAGTTAACGGTTTTTCATCGGTATGAGCACTCATAAAGCTGTTCTTTTGGTGTTCGCGACTATGAATTATGCTGTAAAAAATACCAGTATATTAGAAGTTGATATCTACCCAGGACCTATATATATAGCATACCATATATCTAAACTGTCGAATCCGCGAAATATCAGATAAGATAAGTTTCAGTTCAATTTATCATTGATTTAAAGCCTCAATTATTTCTGCGACATTAATCAGTTATACGATATGTTCGATGATAGCATTATTCTGCCATCTGCTCCCGGAAACACTTCAACGACCCGTCCCAAAAAACAGTTGCCTTTTCGCGCGTCTGTGTCAACGGCATTTATAACGTAATTTTTTGATATATTGCGCGTTACATCCTGCCACTGGGTCTGCTCATTAAAGTTGGAAGATATACCAGTTTCCAGCGTCTCCAAAACTGATTGGCTATGGGTTCAACTTGCATCCACCTCCTGTGACGAGCAGATATTCGGTATCAAGAGGCGCGGTGGTATCGATATTGTCGTGCAAAAGACAGTTTGGGGTAAGGGGGATTAGATCTAAAGAACTATCATTAAAATAGGTCAATGATCAAATAATAGAATGATTTAACAAAGAGATCGCCAATCTTCGAACGATTTAGCTTAAACACATATATTTGTCCAGTTCATCAAGAATTTTTCTCCCTCATCAGCGACAATACCGACAACCGACTCCGTGAAAAAATTCAGTGAAAAAACAAATCATTGAATACTCCTCTCCACGAAAAGCTTTAGTAAAAGGCGAAAACCTCGTAGATCAACTTCCATTTCCAAAAGCGTCTCTGTGAGCAACTCGCAGAATGTGCACAAAAACATTTGCGTATAGCTCCGTTATTCGCTCCACAAAACTGCGATACGTTCCCTCAACTAATTTAGTTTCACAAAAACTACCCCAGAACATTACTATAAAAACACGTATTCGTTCCTGGAATGTACGCAGAGTTCAGGTTAATGGATATTCGAAACATCTTTGATGTTACATAAATCGATATTCTACTTCTAGTTGTGCAGCTCTAGGTATATTTCAAAAATCTTGCAAATTTTTGATATATGGCAAATTTTACAAAATAAAATTTGGCATGAATCACCATTTTTGTAAATTTTAGACTCACTCACAATGTTCCAAATCGGAATTAATCTGAAACACCTAAACATTCATATAAGGACATACTTGGTTAGCACTTGTCTTAAAGCGGTCCATGAACGACTGTGTCGATAACATCGCAATCTTCGTGAATTAGTCTTACTTATGCGTTCATTGATGCTATAAACACTAGTTTCTGTCCCTCTACTCAACCATAGATATTCGCTCATTACTCCATTCTCATATAAATAGTCCTAATAGGCCAATTATTTGAGGATTGCTGTTGTTATTTCACATCTTCACCCAAAGCAGTGTTCTGCTGCGCGACCCAAGCTACCATATAATTCATTCGGAAAGTACTATTTTGATAACACATGAGTTTGTCACGGTTCCAGGCGATGTAAAATGATTTTCCTTCCCTTGAAGCAGGACATCCGCTTCTGCAATAGGTCAAGGGTTTTTGTGGATTTAACTTCATATGTACAATTCTAGTGATTAGTATCATTTCAATACAAAATCATATAAAAAACGTTTCAATGTTTAAGTTGTAGGATACCACGATAATGCGACTAGAGATAAGGTAATCTACTTCATCTTGTCGAATTGACTCTAAACCTCGAGCTTTTTCACCTCCGATCTTATTTGTTAATAAGTCTTATCTACAATTTAGAGACATCGTTATCATGTAATTCCGGTTTTTATTTGCATATAACCGACACCCGCCACTTCACTAACTTCATTGCGTTTTACCGAAACAAATTTTGATTTTTGAACATTATCGCATTAAGAGAGAAAAGGTATGATAATTTTGTTTATAGTAATAATATTGCATATCCCGCCAAATAATATTTTTATATCTAATTACATTTATTTTTTGTACAAATTAGCCATCATAGTCGAAGATATCAAAAATTAAAAAAAATCGAAAGATTTTCAGAGTTGCCAGATTTCGCTTCAAATTGCCGGTGCAAGATTGTTCACATAAACACTGTTTATGGCTTCCTCCACCAGCCAGGGCTTTCGACAGTAAAAATGAGGAAATCCAAAACCAAAAATATTCACCCCAATTCACTATTGGTGTCTACACAAGATGTCGTGATTTACCATATTATCGAGTTTCCTCGCCCGCAGAATAAAAATGAAATCTTATCCTGTGTTTTTGTCAGGTTTGAAATTGCAAACCTAAATTATTAAGCTCTCTAATTCCATCTTAACACAAGATGAGATACAATCTATTTGCATATGCTAGTAGTTGACTCCACAAAATTTAAAAAAAAAATGGTATCACCTACTAGCAACGGTTATAATTTTTTAATTTAGGCAATTTTACTGAGACACATATTCAACTCACCCAATTGTACGTTGAAGAAATACCACATGAAACGAATGTTGCACTTATCGTTCCGACATCACTAAATTAAACAAGTTAATCGAAACAACAAAAACATAAATTTTGAAAACTGATCAGGTCTGATCAGTGATCATTCAATGATGAAAAATGCATGAGGAGTTTGAATAATTAACTAAAAAACACAAAATGAATCACCAAGACATCTTTGATCAAGCCGAAAAGATTTGTACGGTTGCATCACATCATATTCTATTACTACTTTGCTTTACTACTTAAAAATGATCCTGTTTTTTGAAGCAAGACTCACATCATCAAGACATTGGAACAGTTTAAAGGTTTTGATCAGCAGAATTCGAGTCTGTGGGATCGCGGGGTTATTAAATAGATGCCCATCATTAATGATAATTACTATTTGTACAATCATTCCAAAAAAAAGTCAACATTATGTTTAGTCAATTCAACAATAGGTTTGACAATAGAAGAATAATCAGGAATAAAACGAGATACATAAACAGCCATACCAAGCAAAGACTTCACTTGGTGCTTATCACAAGGTCTCTCAGCCTCCCGTATAGCTTTCACTTTATCGGGGTCAGATGAGAAACCTTTGTTACCAAAAATATCTCCAAAAAAGCTTAATGGATGACTTGGAAAATGAGCACTTTTTCTTATTCAGCGTTAGACCACAGTCTTTGATACGTTGCAAACAGGCTCTGAGATCTTTCTCATGTTCAGCCTCATTAACACTCCCTATGTAAATATCATCAGAGATGTTTTTAACATCTCTCAAACCGTGCAAGGCTTGTTCTATTATATACTGAAATGTTTCTCTCGCGGCATTCACACCAAAATTCAGCCTCTTACATCTGTGGATTCCAAGGTGAGTACTGAAAGTAGTTATGTGTCTACTATCAGGATGCAACTCAATTTGGTGACACCCTTGGTTCAAATCAAGAAAACACTTTATACCCATTGAAATCGTGGATAAATTTATCCACAGTAGGCATAGGATGCTTAACTCTCTCTAAAGCCTTGTTGGCAGCCCGCATATCTACACATAAACGAATATTTTCAGGGTCATTGAGCTTAGGGACACACACAATTGGGGAAACCCAAGGTGTAGGACAATTGCCAACATTCTCACAAATGTCTTCATCACACATTTCGTTAACAGCATCTTCGACTTTTTGTCGTAATTTAAATGGTACTCGACGATGCTTTTGATGTACTGGTTCAACAGTGTCATCAATATTCAATTTCAACTGTTTTTCAACTTTCCTAAATCATGGAAAATAGTGTCATATTCTTTCAAAATATTCTCAGTGCGATTCGCACAATCCCTTGGTACAGAATTTACAATTTTCAAAATACCAAGCTCACCGGCGGTTTTGCAGGATAATAAACATCCATATGCATGGCGTACAATATAAAATACAGCATCAATTATATATTATATTTAGGCAAAATATAAAATACCGTTTGCACATCACCAGTTGAGCAATTAGATTCACTATGAATTTCCCTGGTGGCAATCACTCAATCTTTAAATACTTTTACAAGTCGGCAGATCAATTGAACTTCCGCAAACGCTCTTTACCCGCGGTTCTGATTCCACTTGGGCTTATAAATTAGGTATCTACTTTATTTCCACTTCAACTTTCGCTGCTATCCACACAGAAGGTTTTACTCGTCGCCAATGCAAGGTGGTGGATTATGCACGCACGAAAATACAACTCTTATATTCAGAGATTATATTAACAGCTCAACAATTATATTGTATTACAATACAATAACAAAAAATACACGTTGCCTACCTAGTACCAGATCCAATAGTACAGTGTTCACACCGGTAAGGTCATCGCTATGCAAGTCTTAGCACAGGTCAAAGGTCACTATATTACAGCCACTGCGTAAGTGAAGAATGAGCGCTAATGCCATAGCGCTATCGCAGTGTTGTTTAGGACGTGGCTGAGGGCGTCTGTGAGCGGTTGTTTTCGGTCCATTATGACGTCGCAGTGACGTAAATTTTGGTATGCGAGGTTTATTAGGGGCGCCCAACAAGGCATCCGAATTTCATGATTGTGCTACCGGTATCTTTTAAAGGTATTATGGTACTAAACTTCACTAACGTTAGACCTTCAGCCCTAACGTCCTGGGTTCGGGTCCCGTGAGGGATGATTATATGTGAGAGGTCTGCTGGACATCTCGCTGGTGCACGGTGGTTCACGTAAGCACTGCTTAAGCCTTCCTCCACCAACCATGTCAACGCACAGGCAAAATGAGTATAGATGTTAGCCAAAAATCCTTCAGGATAGGATAGAGTATCATTTTGATCCTGTGGGAGTGGAAATGCGAGAGTACAGCTTAACCCGGTAGTACTAAATTGTCGTCGGGCGCGTGGGGGGCGTAGAGGGCTAAGGGAAAGCGTCGGGGGCTAAGGGAAAGCGTCGGAGGCTAAGGGGAAGCGTCGAAGGCTAAGGGGAAGCGTTGGGGGCCAAGGGAAAGCGTCGGAGGCCAAGGGAAAGCGTCGGGGGCTAAGGGAAAGCGTCGGATGCTAAGGGGAAGCGTCGGGGGCTAAGGGAAAGCGTCGGAGGCTAAGGGAAAGCGTCGGGGGCTAAGGGAATGCATCGGAGGCTAAGGATAAGCGCCGGAGGCTAAGGGGAAGCGTCGAGGGCTAAGGGAAAGCGTTGGAGGCTAAGGGAAAGCGTAGGAGGCTAAGGGAAAGCGTAGGAGCCTAAGGGAAAACGTCGGAGGGTAAGAGGAAGCGTCGAAGGCTAAGGGAAAGCGTCGGGGTCTAAGGAAAGCGTTGGGGCCTAACAGGGAGCGTCAGATGCTAGGGGAAATCGTTGGGGGCTAGAGGATGCCTTCGGCACCTTAGGGGAGCTTCGGGGACTAAAGCGAAGCGTCGTGGTATTAGAAGAAGCGTAGTGAGTTGAAGAAAATCGTCAAGGGATAAGGGGAAGCGTTGGGGGCTAAAAGAAGGCTTAGGGGGATGAGAGAGAAAGTGGGGAACGCTAAGGGAAAACGTGTTTTTTTGCATTCCTCGATGTCATCTTTGGGTGATCGAATAGAAAAAAATTATCACCTGACATCAGATTGAGATTTAAAATACTCGATTTGCAGCTAGAAAGGTTGAAAAGCATTCGCTAAGGCTCATTAACCCATTATTGGATGGGTTCAACCGGCTTATCCCAATATTAAAACTGCATCAGGCAAGGTTGGAAGCAGCATCTGGAAGGAATCTACTAAATACCACTGATTATGCTACGAACCACATGAAATGAAAAAAAAACAATTGTAGCACAGGCGAAAACATCCCGTCCTCCCAATTGAAACGCTATAAATGGCGTAGTGTCAACGGTTTCCACCGGGGATGCGAACTGAGTAGGAAAATTTCTAAATAGTTCTAGTTCAAGCTCAGAAGTCAAAAAGAGTTCGAGTTCATGCATTTTTTTCATAGTTTTAAATCAAAATAAAACAAAAGTCACATCCCTTTTGACACTTATGCAAATAAACCTCGAGAAATATAAATCTATAAGGGGGTAAATGTGTGGCATATTCATGTTTACTGTTATGGATTAATTCACTCATTCATTGTATTCATATGCTATACTGGTGGCATATACATAGTGTCAATTTTATTACGGTTTTTATTTAGCGTAAATTGAAATTAATTTTTTGATATGATAATTGTGACGGTAAACTTTGCAGTGTGTTAGCTTTGAATGGATTATTTAAATATAACGCGCATTCGTAACTGCAAACTGGTGGTAAGTCTGGGATACACCCAGTCACCCCGATATATAGGATATCATTTTTATCCTGCGGGAGAGAAAAGCTGATAATACGGCGAATATTACGAATAATTTCAGAATCTCAATGAAATCTAAACTTATCTTATTAATGGATAAAAATGTACTCGCTTTTATACACTTTCTGTGACCATTCAAGTTAGCCTTAGCTTGGGCGGGATATTTTAATTTCTTTTCGTCAGACATGATCACAACATAAACATTGTTTTCGAACTATCATAGCAGGTGCATGGTCTCGAACCTAATTAACCTGATATATTGAATGCCAAATTCTCCTAGTGGCCATGATTTTGACCATGGTTGCTACATATATATCGGCCCCCTAAACACGGAGTGACTCTGATTAGGCAACATGAATGGTCAGCTTCTGGAAATATATACCGATATAAAAAGAAAACAACAATAAAATGAGCATACATACGTAAAATTCACATCTAAAACAAAAATTTATACCAACAAGAGAGGTGAAAATTTAGTAAGAAAAAGTAAAGATATAAAGAATGTAGGTTTGAGGGATGTAGAGTTGGCGTTTTAATTAATTAAAAAAATGTTTTTGACAGATTGAACAATGTTTGAATTCAATATATTTCGTTACACAATGAATAGCTTTTGCGCCTTATAAATAAAAAATGTGGCATCGTTTGGCTTTGTAGTTGTGTTAGTCTTTGCCATCTTTGGGCTTTGTATAAAAAAAAGAGTTTTGGGGTTGATACTCGCTTTTTGCGAATATATCCTGGTGCGTTTACCGCTTTTTGCAGCGATGTTTTTTTTTTAAAGAATGATTAAACATTTTCAACTTTTCATTATCAACGTAAAAATCTATTCAACAAAAACTATTTGTTTGTATCTGTCACTCTCAATTAATTTGGTTCAATAAGAAAATTACTGATATTACCACCGACGCACAATTCTTTGATCAGAAAAATTATGCATGATTAAAATATCAATTTAAGTAATTTCTTTAAGAAATTGATAAGCCGAATTTTAACGCCGGAAGAGAGAAAATACATGAAATGGTTTTCGGAGAGTAAGAAAATTTTAAAATTCTTTCACCGCAAAATAAGCATTATAATGGCAAGAAATAAAAACGCAGCACAATTTATAAAAAATCTGACATCTAAGCAATATAATTTCTTAGTTTTTATCAGCGACGTCTTCATTTTTATAAATTTGATTGTTTACTTTTTTGAATAACGTTTTTTTATCAACTTTTAGTGCTGTACATTTTAAGACTTTTTAGAAATCGTATTGACGCAGTCCGACAGGCAAATTCGTTGTTGCATTTTTTCTGATGCACATCCGCTCTTGTTGTTAATTTTGCTACGATCTTCTGTTCAAAGTAACATCGTCGTCTTGTCTTCTTTGTTTCTGCACAACATCGATTCTTTAATTGAGGTTGAACACGCTGATTGAAAAAATACGAACACAGATTAATGTTAGCAATGGCCCCTATACGCTATTTAATATAATCGTGAAAAACGTTACCTAACTGTTATTTGAAATCTTGTCCTGATCCCCGTGCTTGAATGATACGGCAATGTTCCACTTCCTAGGGTTTACCAGTCATGGGGCTTATATAATATCTTAACCCTGGAGGGTCAAGATAGAAGAACGAGATATAGACCAAATTTGATATTCTTTATTATACTTCAACAAAAAGAATAATTTCAGAATCTCAATGCAATCTAATCTTCTCTTATTAATGGATGAAAATGCACTCGCTTTTATACACTTTCTGTGACCATCTAAGTTAGCCTTAGGCGGGATATTTTAATTTCTTTTCGTGATCACATTATAAACATTAAAAGCCCTCCACGTTAAAAGCTCTCAGTTCTCGACGCTTTCCCTTGTCCGCCGACGCTTTCCCTTAGCCCCCGACGCTTCCCCTTAGCTCTCGACGCTTCCCCTTAGCCCCTGACGATTTCCCTTAGCCTCCGACGCTTCCTCCTAGCCCCCGACGCTTTCCCTCAGCCTCCAACGCTTTCCCTTAGCCTCCGACGCTTCCTCCTAGCCCCCGACGCTTTCCCTCAGCCTCCAACGCTTTCCCTTAGCCTCAGACGCTTTCCCTCAGCTCCCTACGCTTCCCCTTAGCCCTCGACGATTCCCCTTAGCCCTTGACGCTTCCACTTAGCCCCCGACGCTTTCTCTTAGCCTCAGACGCTTTCCCTTAGCCGCCGACGCTTTCCCTTAGCCTCCGACGCTTTCCCTTAGCCCCCGACGCTTTCCCTTAGCCTCCGACGCTCCCTCTTAGCCCCCGACGCTTTTCCTTAGCTTTCCATTAGCCCCCGACGCTTTCTCTTATCCTCCGACGCTTTCCCTTAGCCCCCGACGCTTTCTCTTAGCCTCCGACGGTTTCCCTTAGCCGCCGACGCTTTCCCTTAGTCTCCGGCGCTTTCCCTTAGCCCCCGACGCTTTTCCTTAGCCTCCGACGCTCCCTCTTAGCCTCCGACGCTCCCTCTTAGCCTCCGACGCTTTCCCTTAGCCCCCGACGCTTTCTCTTATCATCCGACGCTTTCCCTTAGCCCCCAACGATTCCCCTTAGCCTTCGGCGCTTCCCCTTAGCCCCCGAAACTTCCCCTTAGCCCCCAACGCTTTCCCTTAGCCCCCGACGCTTTCCCTTAGCCCCCGACGCTTTCCCTTAGCCCCCGACGCTTTCCCTTAGCCCCCAACGATTCTCCCTAGCCTTCGGCGCTTCCCCTCAGCCCCCGAAGCTTCCCCTTAGCCCCCAACGCTCTCCCTTAGCCTCAGACGCTTTCCCTTAGCCCCCGACGCTTCCCCTTAGCATCCGACGCTTTCCCTTAGCCCCCGACGCTTTCCCTCAGCCTCCGACGCTTTCCCTTAGCCCCCGACGCTTTCTCTTAGCCTCCGACGCTTTCCCTTAGCCTCCGACGCTTTCCCTTAGCCCTCGACGCCTCCGACGACATTTTAGTACTTCCCCAGCTTAACCATATAGCGAACCACACTAGAAAAAATTTTGGCTTATATCAGAGACAATTTTTTCCAAAATGGCTCACAAACAAGCCACAGACGCCTGTACCGTGGCTCACTTGCAAGCCAAGATGGCTTATTTTGAGCCAGAGTGGCTTGTATTAAAGCCATATGGTATTCAGCCTGGCTTACGTTAGAGCCATTGTCATATTTCTATGGCTTGTTTTAAGCCAGGACACAAATGACCTGGCTGGACATGAGCCAAAAACTTGAGTTTGACTCGGAGCCAAGCCGGGAAGATTTACTTTTTTTCAAGGTAAGGAAATTGAACTACATTGTGGCTTGAAATGAGCCAGTTAAGATGAACAAATACTATGAATGGCTGACGGTAAAGCCAAAAAGAGCTTTCAAATCTGCTGACTGCAAACAACCCATATTCTAATAATGAGCCAATATCAAAATGGAACAACCCTAGAACATTTTGGCTGCATTAGGTCTGTCTGAATGCTGGAATCAGCCCAGACATCCTGACCCCAATATTGACACATTGAACCTGATATATGGCTCAATGCAGAAAATAGTATAAAAATTTACTCATATCAATGCCAAACATCACGAACAGGACTGAAGAGAACAGCTTTGTCTTGTAGCATTAAATTACCGGCAACATTGACATTTCTGTTGTGATGAGATATTTTGCGAATTTTAAGTTTGATTATCCAAGATTGTTTAGTGCCACAAGTGACCCACCCACAGATCATATCCGGTTTTCTCATGGTCGATGTGTATGTTTAGCAATGGTCAAGCATGATTCTTGAATTGGATAAATTGAAATTAGAACTGTTTGTAGGAAAGGAGCAGGGCTAGATTCCCACTACCAGCGACTACAGGTAGTAGTAACCGGGATTAGAGTAATGGAGCGATATCTAGTGATTCAATGTGTGTCTATCACCAGAAATACTTAAACAAGCCCGATACCACAGTTATCATCCACCCTTTGTTGTAAAACTGAAGTTTAATCCAGTAATGAAAATCAGTAGCACAGTTTATTCTAATGATAACACAATTAAACCTATTTGTATGACTCACTCCATATAGAAGTCCTAAATATAAATCAAATTAAACATAAATAACAGTAAATTACTCACAATAAACCAAATTAAAGACAGAAGCGAAGATACTACAGCGCGCCACTGAGGAATTTCCAGCAAATGGAAATCAGCATGTCAGAAATTACGGTTGCCAGAAATATGGATACGATTTCGATAATTAAACAATAAATAGTTTAGACTGCAATCCAATTAGATGCTCGATTGAATAAGGGTTGTCTTTAGAATGAATTTGCATGTGTTTGGAAGCACTGGATCTGGTGTTAAATGTTTCTCCGCAGATTTTGCAAGAATATGTTTTATTATTGAAATGAATTCTCATGTGTCTTGAAACACTGGAGTTGTTCGTGAATGCTTTTCCGCAAATTTCACACGAATAACGGTTTTCTTTAAAATGAATTTGCATGTGTTCGGAAGCTCTGGATCTGGTGTAAAATGTTTTTCCGCAGATTTTGCAAGAAAATGGTTTCTCTCCGGTGTGAATAGGCATATGTCTCTTCAGTGTTGTTTTCTGAGTAAACTTCCTTCCACATATTTCACACCCATATGGTTTTTCACCGGTATGGATACGTATATGTCTGTTTAGATTACATTTCAGAACAAAACTCATCGCGCAAACATCGCATTTGAACATCTTTTCTTGGGTATGACTCCGCATGTGTCGATTCAAAAGACACCTTTGTCGAAAAACTTTGTCACACACTCGACAAGTTAACAGTTTTTCATCGGTTTGAGCACTCATAAAGATGTTCTTTTGGTGTTCGCGACTATAAATTATGTTGTAAAAATTACCAGTATAATTGAAGTTGATATCAATCCAGGAACTATATATAGCATAAAGTATATCTAAACTGTCGAAGTTGCTAAATTTCAGATAAGATAAGTTTCAGTTAAATTTATCATTGCTTTAACGCCTCAAATTCTTATCGGTTCTGCGATATGTACAATAATAGGCCTTTTCTCCCATTATCAAAGCTAAACACGAACTCTGCCATATGCTCCCGGAATCACTTCAACGACTCGTCCCAACAACCACTTGACAGTTGGCGCGTCATTTTTTGATATATTGCGCGTTGATCCCTGCCACTTGGGTCTGCTCATTAAATTAGGGGGGTATACCAGTTTCAAGTGTCTCCAAAATTGATCGACTATGGCTTCAGCTTGCTTCCATCTCCCGTGACGAGCAGTATCGAGAGGCGCGGTGATATCGATATTGTCGTGCAAAAGAGTTTGGGGTGGGTGGGGGATCAGATCTAAAGAACTATCACTAACATAGGTCAGTGGACTATCGTTCAAGAAACTGGAGATCTCAATAAAATGTGGCCGTAAGGGGGAGAAAATGCCATTTGATGCTTTGCTTCAAGCGTTCGTTGTTGATTTTATTCTGCTCGAGACCGGAAGTGTAAAGACGAATTCACACACCGAGCGTTCCGGTGCCGATCAAATCGGTTTCATAAATAAAGAATGTTTTCGTGACTAAATCTCTGAGAAAACATCGCGTTTTATACATTCATGCTAGAAATGCTGATAATCGAATATCGGCTTCACATTAAATACTGTCCCCGAACGTATCGTCGTGCGAAATGTCAAATTCGACACAGACGCTCTTTTAGCAATTTGGTCGAGGAGAGCGGCCCCATTCCGAAGTTTTGTCAAATAGTCGCTGCTCCTTCGCCGTGCATATTTCAATGGGAAATGGAGATGTTTATCGGCGAATTATGAGATATATTACTTGAAGAAGCGTCGCATGTTATTTGTTGCTTCAGTATCTTTTCTTTGGTCAAAAGCGGTTGCTCCAGGAAAAGTGAACTGAATAGTTCGGTAAGTTATTTTTTTATGTACCGGTACTGGTGTCAGCCTCTTTTTTGCCTGTTTTGTTCCCTCTCGTATCATATTTAGATGCCAAGCTACCAAATCATTTAGTATTATTTATGCCTTTAGATACGGTAATGTGTGTGTAAGAGAAAGGCTAACATCGCCTCCATGTATAAATCTTTAGTTTAACATTTCCCCCTTTGCTGTATTATTTATCTTAAAACGTATCTTAGCAATGTGTTTATCATAGATTTATTTTAGAATTCTCATTTGTTCTTTAAGATGCAAATCTTGCGTCTCTTATCAGACCAGATAAAATTTCGGTTTATTTTTGGATAAAATATTCCCATATTAACCGATACTTCACTTTATTTCACCACCGCCCTGAATGAGTTTGTTTGAAAAATTCACTAATCGAATTAGTCGTCGGGCACCATGGCCTACTAGTAAGGTACACATGTGTTCGGTTGCGCTCAGTAGAAATGTCGGTATTTATTAATAGAAGATTCCATAATATTTTAGGCCATCGCCGACCTTAAATTCTAACTTTGAATAACTGCTACTTAAATAAACAACTCAACACAATTTAACAGTGTTATTATTTAATTTACTAATATAACATATACAGAAAAAAATAAATGATATATATATATATATATATAATCAACACACGTTTTGTCACTTATAAATGCTGTAGAAAATAATAAAACCACGATACAGAAAAATTAAAAAAATAATACCTAGCAGACGTTTGGTTCTTTATAAATGTTATAAAATATAATTCTTAATACAAAACTTATCTGTAAAAATAGAGACAACACGAGAAAACTAAAACGCGTTTGGTTTTTTATAAATGTTAATTGCGTGTTTCAGCATTTGCAATTTTGTTTGTATTCGAGTCTATTTCGAAGCCATTATGCCCGATTTTTATCAACTTCCTTTGGATAGAGTGAATCTAATTGCTCAACCTGTGATGTGCAAACTGCAATGTTTAACGAAGCGTTATTACAGATATATCGTTTGCACATCACCGGTTGAGCAATTAGATTCACTATAATTTTCCCTCGTGGCAATAACCCAATCTTTCTTCGGATATGTTGTCCGTTGCTGTCTTCGTTCGTCGCATTTGTTAATATGAACAATTGGTCTCTGTCGATGTCAACTGCCATCGTCTCGCAACCTTCTTTCTCTATACCCATCATCGCAGTCATACTTTCGTGGCATTTGCTAACTCCTACAAAAGCACCACATTCATCGCATTTTCCGATGCCATTCAAACAGCGATGACATTTGTGGCATCGCATAAGTGCCAACACCGAGTCAATTGTGCCATGTCGTCACGTTTTGCTCGATAACACCTTCGACTTCTGCTATTGTTTCTTCCGTGCAAAAGATGGATAAATTTTAGTAAGAATTGGCTGACGGAACAGCAAGGTGAAATAGGCTCAATTAATGTGTCCATGTCCTTATCGTGTTTACACGAAATACTAAAATGTGGTCATTCGTGGAAATTTGTCCAAAGAGCCAAACGGCAAAAACTAAATTATTCAACGCCAAATAAGAAGGTGACCAAAAATCAATGGACATTGTATGCTTTGACGCTAAATACCGTGATATTGTGTCTCTTTATTCGAAAAACAACGAAACTGTTGAAGTAAATGATATTGTTGTGCGGGAAAATAAAAAATGAAAGGATTCGAGTATAACTATATCTCCCCAGAAAATTGAATATCAGAAAGTCGAACAGTGTCGAAAAATTAAAAACTTCAAAGACAACACATATGCAAACGCCAATTACCTTAAAAGTGATTGAAGTAAATCCGCCAAAGCCAGTGCTGGTAGGGGCGGAACGCGGTATGTGCAGGATGTCGGCGTAGCCGACGATTCCGACAAAATAGTTCTATCGCTGTGGGGCGATAAAATCGGCACTTACACCATTGGCGCGTCATATAAGATAACCGACGTTAAATCCTATGATGGCAATCTTTAAATTTATCCACCTTTTGCACGAAAGAAACAATAGCAGACGTCGAGGCTATTATTGAGCAGAACGTGACGACATGCATAATAGTTACAATGATGATGATACAACTTTATATTCTTGTCTCAACGAAAAATCCCTCCCGGAAGAACGTGGAACCACTTGGCAGGGAACCTTTAACTTGGAGAAGACTAAATTTTTATCAAGTAATCGTTACACTAATACGAAGGCAACTTAAATTTCATTATCTGGTACTGTTCTGGAGGAATCCTTAAATATTCGTCTTGTTGGACTCGCACTGTCTAAGGACATGAGTTGGAATGAATATGTCACTAGTATTGCTGAACAAGCTTCGATGAAAGTCGGTTTTCTGTATCGAGCTCGCCATTCCGCCACTCCCAAAATCATTCTCCATTTGTACAAATCATTGATTCGACCCTGTATTGGGGCAGTGCCACTGTCACTATTCTTAGCATGCTCGATCGTATTCAACGGCGTGCTATCAATTTGATCGGCACTAAACTTTCTTACGGTCTGCAAAGTTTGACACGCCGCCGCAACGTTGCCTCACTATGTTTATTTTACAGATATTATAATGATCTTTGTTCAAGGGAACTTTCTGCTCTCGTTCCTCCGAACAAAATTTTTAATCGATTCTCTACCAATTCGCACCTATTCACTGTGGAGGTTCCACAATGTCACAAACAGTTTTATGCAAGAAGCTTTTTTCCAAGAATCTCTAAACTTTGGAATTCTTTGCCTTCTTGCTACTTTCCTGATCGTGTTGATCTACAAGGCTTTAAAACTCGCGTTAATAGACATCTATCAAGAATGGGGATTCCTTAGTTCCCGTTCCTGCATTTCATGTAGCTCTTTGCACTTTAGTGGCTCCAGGAGAATTTTCAAGTTTTATTCTTTTCCTGTGGCCTTGCCCTGAGCGAATTTCAATAAAAAAAAAAAACAATAGGCTCGGTGTTAGCACTAAGGCGATGCCACAAATGTCATCGCTGTTTGAATAGCATCGGGAAAAGCGCTTACTGTGGTGCTTTTGTAAGAGTTAGCAAATGGCACGAAACTATGACTGCGATGATGGGTATAGAGAAAGAAAGTGGCGAGGCGATGGCAGTTGACATCGACAGAGAACTTGTTAACAAATGCGGTGAACGAAGACAGCGACGAGCATATCCAAGGAAAGTTAAGAAAATCGGGCATAATCTCTTCGAAATGGACTCGAATACAAACAAAATTGCAAATGCTGAAGTACGCAATTGATATTTATATAAAATCAAAGGTGTGTTAGATTTTTTATTTTTTTTGTACTGTTACATTTTTTATAAACAAGTTTTGTATTAAGCATATTTTATAACATTTATAAAGAACCAAACGTCTGTTAGGTATTGTTTTTCTAAATTTTTTGTATTGTGTTCTTATCATTTTCTACAGCATTTATAAGTGACGAAACGTGTGCTGATTATATATATATATATATATAATTTATTTTTTCTGTATATGTTATATTAGTAAATTAAATAATAACTCTGTTGAATTGTATTAAGTTGTTTATTTAAGTAGCAGTTATTCCAAGTTAGAATTTAAGGTCGGCGATGGCCTAAAATATTATGGAATCTTCTATTAATAAATACCGACATATCCGCTAAGCGCAACCGAACACGTGTTTACAGACCAAGTGTCTAAAGTGCAAGCTCCATTCAAAACGTACAAAATTGAGGCCTTCTTCTGCATTTAACGTGATTGCAAGGTGCCAACGTTACTAGTAGGCCATGGTGCCCGACGACTAATTCGATTAGTGAATTTTTCAAACAAATTTGTTCGGGGCAGTGGGGAAATAAAGTGGAGTATCGGTTAATATGGAAATATTTTATCCAAAAATGAACCGAAATTTTATCTGGTCTGATAAGAGACGCAAGATTTGCATCTTAAAGAACAAATATAAGAATTCTAAAATGAATTTACGATAGAAGACATTGCTAAGATACGTTTTAAGATAAATAATACAGCGAAGGGGGAAATGTTAAACTAAAGATTTATGCACGGAGCCGATGTTAGCCTTTCTCTCACACACATTAATTACCGTATCTAAAGGCATAAATAATACTAAATGATTTGGTAGCTTGGCATCTAAATATGATACGAGAAGGAAAAAACAGGCAAATTTCCTATCTTTCTCATTTGAGTGAAGCTTTGGTTTGAATTACGATGCCGTACCTGGCAGGCTGACACCAGTACCGGTACATGAAACAATAACTTACCGAACTTTGCCGATAAACATATTCATTTTTCACTGATATAGGCACGGCGAAGGAACAGCGACTATTTGACAAAACGTCGGAATGCGGTCGTTCTCCTCGACCAAATTGCTACAATAGAGACTGTGTCGAATTTGACATTTTGCACGACGATACGTTCGGGACAGTATTTAATGTAAAGCCAATATTCGATTATCAGCATTTCTAGCATGGATGTATAAAACGCAATGTTTCCTCAGAGATTTAGTCACGAAAACATTCTTTATTTATGAAACCAATTTGATCGACACGGGAACGCTCGGTGTGTGAATTCGTCTGTATACTTCCGGTCTCGAGCAGAATAAAATCAACAGTGAACGCTTGAGGCAAAGCATCAAGTGGCATTTTCTCCCCCTTACGGGCACATTTTACTGAGATCTCCAATATCTTGAACGATCGTCCACTGACCTATGTTAGTGATAGTTCTCTAGATCTGATCCCCCCCACCCCGAACTGTCTTTTGCACGACAATATCGATAGCACCGTGCCTCCTTATACTGCTCCTCACGGAAGATGGGAGCAAGCTGAAGCCACAGTCGATCAATTTTGGAGACACTTGAAACTGGTATACCCCCCTAATTTAATGAGCAGAACCAAGTTGCAGGGACACGCAATATGTCAAAAAATGACGCGCCAAGAGGCAAGTGGTTGTTGGGACAGGTCGTTGAAGTGTTTCCGGGAGCATATGGCAGAGTTCGTGTTTACCTTTGATGATGGGAGAAAAGGACATTGTACATATCGCAGAACCGATAAGAATTTGAGGCGTTAAAGCAATGATAAATATAACTGAAACTTATCTTATCTGACATTTAGCGACTTCGACAGTTTAGATATACTTTATGCTATATATAGTTCCTGGATTGATATCAACTTCAATTATACTGGTAATTTTTACAGCATAACTTATAGTCGCGAACACCAAAAGAACAGCTTCATGAGTGCTCATACAAATGAAAAACCGTTAACTTGTCGAGTGTGTGACAAAGGTTTTCGACAAAGGAGTGTTTTGAATCGACACATACGGAGTCATACCCAAGAAAAGATGTTCAAATGCGATGTTTGCGAGAAGGGTTTTGTTCGGAAATGTCATTTAAACAGGCATATACGTATCCATACCGGTGAAAAACCATATGGATGTGAAATATGTGGAAGGAAGTTCACTCAGAAACCAACTTTGAAGAGACATATGCGTATTCACAGCGGAGAGAAACCGTTTTCTTGCAAAATCTGCGGAAAAACATTTTACACCAGATCCAGAACTTCCGAACACATGCAAATTCATTTTAAAGAAAAATCTCATTGGTGTGAAATTTGCGGAAAAGCATTCACGAACAACCTTAGTGTTTCAAGACACATGAGAATTCATTCCAACGAGAAACCATTTTCTTGTGAGATTCGCGGAAAAAGATTCAATCAGAATTCAAATAGGAATAAACATAAGCAAATTCATAGTGGAAATCAAACGTAATCCTCTCAGCTTTAAGATAAAATCAGTTTTCCACATGTCACTATATTATTTCTTACTGTGATCTGATAATTCCACAGATTCAGCCGTATCCGAGTATGAAATGCTCTCACACGTCCAGCTTCCATACAAGATCGTCTGCGCTCCCAGCAGGTATTAATGAGTGCCACAGAAACAGCAGTTGCGATGACATAAGAAGAATCTGTTTAAATAATTTGATGGACGTTTTCCTTTCCATCGCCTTTTTTTCATCGATTTTCAATATTTACACGCGCGTATGGCTTTAAATATAGTTTCTCTCAGTTTTACTTTGTTTCCAACAGAACTAATTACAGTGTTCCTGCACGCAATGAGTTCAACTTGTGAATAGTCAAAATAGTGGAAGGTTGAAAGAATGCTTTTTTAGCTTTACAAAAACCGACAAACTTACACAACTCGATTAGATTTGTAATAAATTCTGGAACGATAAAAGTACAGCGCTTTTGTAATTATTTGCGTGCAATCTTCTTTACCAGCAATAAGGAGGCAACCGTTCTGAAATAGGAGACCTCCTGATAGACTGAATTTGTAGATTGTGAACTTTAGAATAAAAGGGGAGATGCGTTGTGTGTTTAGCATTCTTTATTATTGTTCTCATTCATTTGCTATCCATTGTGATGTTACATTTGCAAGAGTCAAATGACTATGACGTCATAAGTAGTTTTTGCCATAAGCTATTCTAGTCTGGGGCTGAGTCAGTGTTGTGCTGTGATATTTTGCTGGTAATAAACTAGTTGTTTTTACGAATATACAAAAGCTGTCCTGTCAGATATCCTGCCTTTCACCATGACGCAATCATGTTCTAATGTGTTTAAATCGTCTCCCATAAACGCTTCTTGCGTTCCCTCTACTTCCTCTTCATCCATCTTCTTCATTGCCTCTGCCAGTATATCTTCTATCTCTCCTTAACTCTCAAATGCATCGTTTGCGTTCATCCACACTTCTATGTCGACTTGTTGTTCACGTATCTTTTGTATTTCGTTGCTTGCAACGTTGTTTGACTGAGATTCATATTCGTCGCCATTTTATCTAATAATGTTTCTGTCACCGTAGGTGTTTTTTTTTCTACCTCTTCCTCTGATTCATCCTCTGCTTTGACTGTGTCTATTATTTGTACTAATTTAATAATCATTGACCTGTATTCTTCGTCTGTCGATTCCAATGCTGCTGTCGGATCCCACCTTTCCATCCATTGCTGTAACGTGTTTTGGCTTGCCATGTTTGTTACATTCCATCGCTCTTGAATTGTAAGTCTGCTAGTAAACTTAGCATGTACGAACCTCCGTTTTGCGCCGTCAAAATCCGCTAACTTTCCAAATTGTTGTAGATTGTTAAAATTGTTAATCGCGATTACCGCCATAGTGGCTTCGTTATGTTGTTTCGATCCATGAATTTTCGAGTCTCAGCTGTTATGGTGCATAGAATATATAGCCGCCAATTACTCATTCGAATTCCAAAAGTTCTCGCTAGCCCCATCCACCCTCAACACATTCTGGGACTCATTCATTTCCATTTGGCCTACTCCTTTAGCATCATTCGGTAAAATAGATGCAATTTCCGGCGTGTATAGCAAATGCATCAAATCATGTCTTCCCTGCTCCAGATTTACCTTCTAATAATAAATGAGGACTTTCTTCTGTGTCTCTCAATCTTGCCTCCACCGCCGTTTATAACAATGTAGCTTCGAATTCTTCTCTTCGAGGTTATCGTCACCCCATTTTGCGATGCTAATATTCCCCAAGATATTTTAGATGGTGGAATAACCAACTTTGCCAGTCATTCCCGGAGCTTTCATCTTATCCATCGCTGATACGTACTTCTGTATCTTCTCGTTGATATTTTTCGGCAATTGTTCCCACCCTCGCTTTATCAACAGTTCTGGGCACTGTAACCCAAATAACTTCTGCATAGCTCGGTTCCAAACAGTTCTCATTGGTCTGCCATAATTGAATTTTTGATATGACTTTTCCACTATTTCTCTCGCCGCTTCTATTCTGTTACACTCGTTTGCCTTCGCCCAATTGATCCACTCTTCAGGTACTGCATGAGGCTTCGTTTTCCACATATGTAGCTTACTTTCGACGACGTAGTCTTGACGACGTAATCTGTTCCAAGGTTTGCCAACTTCTTGACTATGGTTTGCTTCCTTCATTGAGTGGGCGTTCTTGGCGCACCAGGTATTTATGATGAAATGACACCATGCGCTGCCCCATCATGGGAGTCGTCTTCCTTTGGCCCTATGAGGAACCAAAAGTCTCCATTTTTTAAATTCACGTCGCTCCTTGTCTTCGTTGTAAAGACCAAGGTACTTGATCTTGCTGAATGAGAGCCGTTCTTCGCCGAGTATGTTGCGTGTCTTCGCGGCTTTCTGCTGGTAGTACTCGTGGAGTTTGTCGAAGCGGTACTGAAATTGCCCTTCATTTTCGTTCGGTAGTCTTGTGCAGTCGTAGAGCGTCTTTCAAGAAATGACGGTCCGGATCACCCACGAACAACTGTTCTAATGTCAAAGTCACCTCAACCATTATAACCCCATAAATGAATACTGGACAAGGCTGCTTGTAGACTAAATGTATTACTGAATGTCCAATGAAAACAAACAATAAAATATACTATGAAGTCACAATATAAAATATTAAAACTGGTTTTGGCAGGATCTTGTGGGTTTCGTGAGGTCGTGCCATGTTAATTGTGAATGCCCATGGACTTTGGTCCTTTAAATTCAAAACTATCCTCTTCTCCCTTGCGTATTTTAGCGTGTACTTTTCTTCGCCGAATCCCGGTAATGTGTGTTTCGACAACGCTAGGCATGTGTATGTCGGACAACTCCTCCATTTCGCTCAGTCTGTAGTTTGGTACGGTACCATGGCTGCCCGTGTGCGTCTAACTTCATAGTTAAATCCGCTGTCGGTTCTGCCCATGTTGTAAAGTAAACGGTTTATTCCTAATCTGATCTTCCTACTTCCTGGCTGGCTCAATAAATGTAATTCCGCCTCTTGAGCTGTCTCCCATTTACGTCTTCCCACACTGTTAGTACACACTAGCACCACACTATAGTAGTGGTATCCATCCCATTGCTGATGTGTCCGGTCTTGAGAAGTTCAACGGGTGATGGTATGTTGTTGTGACGCTTTTTACTATAAAATATCGATATATTGTTCTTGGATCAGGGCTTTTCCACGGGATTAACCTTTTTCTTGTTCCACTCGATCCTATGTCTGGTAATGTGAAACTTTCAGTGCATATCTGACTTTCGTAAAAATAGCCATCTCCGAATTGATCCTTCCATTCATCCGGTTGATCACCTGTTTGCCCCTCTGCTGGTAGCATCTACTTGCTCATGTTCCATCACTATCCCTCCTGCTGTCTGTCCTGCCGTGCCAGGCGCTTTAACTCCGACATTATTTTCTGGAATCTGAACTGTCAGCTTCCATTGATATTTTGTTATTATCTTCTACTACTTCGTCGTTAAACTCTGAATTTGAATCGTCTGGTAATGATGTTTCTTGGGCTCCCGCCCACCCACTTTCTTGCTCTCTTCTTTTCGCTGCTTCCTCGTTGGCTGTCGTTTGCTGTTTGCGCTTTCTCGCTGCGTTCATCTTTTTTATTCGACCCCAATTCTTTGGTTTGGCAGGATGTCTTCATGCCAGCGTATCTCCTGCCACTGCCGGCCCTTCATCTATTACTTCTGAATCATATTCTATGACATTATTATCGTCATCTATACTTTCTATCCCTTCATTAAATAGCTTCAGTAATTTAATTAATTCTTATTCTTAGTTCACTTGCTCCTATACTCCATCAGATGTTGCACCTGCTATTGACCCTCCTGCTAATCCAGCTTATGCTATGTGTTTTGATTCATGCCCTTTTTTGCTACCCGCATAACTTCCCACCCGTGCTCCTATTGCTGCTACTGCACTTAAACCAACTTTCGTTTTTCACTTGTTCGGCTATTACCAACGCTTTGCTCGACACCCTTTGTCCTATGCCATTTATCCTGTTCCCACAAATCATCTTCGGTCGCCATTGTATGATATTTCTCGTCTAAATTACTGGTTATCTCTTCTGTCTTTCAACGTTTTGCTCGAATTTCTTTAATCTCATTATCATTACTCACTATCTCATCCGAATTCCTATCTATTTTTCTCTTTGAAAATATGACTCCTGCTGTCAATTCTGCTAATAACTGCTGTTTCATCAACAGTTATATACGGACGTGGCTCGTTCGGCTGTTCGTTCCCCTTGCGCAATGACTCCATTGCGTCCCATGCTTTCCTTCCCAAATTCCACGCGTTGTTTCCCCAGTAACTCATATCTGAAATAACACAAATTTGTCTCAAACTCTGTTACAGCAGTCAATCCCTGAGGTATATAGTTTTGACTGCTATATTCCTAAAATCCTGCTCAACTCTGAACTTGGATTCAATATACAGTTTAAAAAACTCGTGTTTCCATTTTAATATTGTAAAGAAGGTTGTGTATTGCAAATTCTTGATTCGTTGGTATCTTGGTATCTCAATAGACAAGAAGATTCATAAATCCAATGATAAAGAGTCACGAAGTGAATATAACAAATAGAAACTGCGGTAACTGATATTGAATTACAGTGGATTAATGCCGAATCAACATATTTACATAGCTTTAAACAATAAACAAAATATTCAACATCAGTTTACAGACAAATAAATTCTTATCTAAATAGTCTACATCTCTCGTAACATGGATCAGTTACCAATGCAATATTACACTACCATATTACGTTAATAACAGATATGTGACCCTATAACTCAGAAGTAACATAAACTAGTGGAACATCAATATCTCGCAGATAATAGAACAACACAAGCTAGAAAGGTCATGCTTGACTAAACATATTGTCGCGTCATCAATCGAATCACCGACTGAAGGAATACTACAGTAAACCACTGTAGTAACATGGCTCTCCTGCGAAATGATGAACTCTTCTACAGAACATTTCGCACACATTAAATTTACTCAAAACATAAACTTCAGGACAGTACAGTAGAATAATAAATTAGAACATTGTGCAACGAAATCAGTGAAACAAATAAAAGTTTACTGCAAACTTATATTTGGAATCTTAGTCACAGTTCTTATTATTCAAGAGTAACTCAATGCATATTGCTACTATCACTTTTTACAGCGCCCTTCATCAAATAAAGACATTATACATTTTCTCTTTTAGTCATTTTGAGGCACAAGAATGACCAACTTGTGAATAAGACACTCGAGGAAAGTTGGCTTGGTGATACGTCTCCCGTTTGGCACTAAATTTTCTACCATCTAGAATCCGATTCACCTTTTGAACAAGTCCGTCACTGTCATAAAAACCTCCCTCACACGACATAATGTCCAACGATTTCTAGTTATTAGGTCATCATCTCTCATCAGCACAGTATCGCCAGGTTTAAAGTTCCTCTGATTTGGCGGCCACTTATATCGATACTGCAAGCTATGAATATATTCGTTTCTTCTTTCAAGTCTCAGTTTCCTGATCAAGTTAATAGAAAGACCTTTCCAATCCTCATCTGGTTGCCATAAAATTTCAGGTCCCTTTATCCACTTCGAATCATTAATAAGTTCTTTTGCTCTGTGATGCTTCATCACTTGGGTTCAACAAAGATTCGATATATAGCCAGGAATCACGCTCACTCAAGACCTGAATTTGTTGTACACGATTCGCGACGTACACATGAAACATTTTGGCACTATTATTGATATATCCCAACACTACTTTGCTATCCACCCAATGAAATACTTTCATATTTTCATAATCAAGTTCTCGTATTATAAAATCATACATTTTCGCTGAAATAACTGCAGCAGTTAGTTCCATAGGAGGAATCGTTATATGTTTCAGAGGGGCAACTCGAGCTTTCCCTATTACGAATGCACATTGAATTCTACCATTCTCGTTTGTCAATCTAAGGTATGCACATTGACCATATCCGAGTCCACTCGCATCAGAAAAACTATGAAGTTCCGCATTAATTACTTTACCAAGTCCTTCGGGTTTGTAGCATCTAGAGCCTTTGAGGTATCCTAATTCCAAAATTTCCAATCGCCAATTCTCATATCTGGCCCTGAGATGATCGGGCAATGGATCGTCCCAATCACATTTTTCTTGACAAAGTTCCTGTAAAATCATTTTTCCACGTAGAACCACTGGTGCTACGAATCCGACGGGGTCGAAAATGGAGCTCACTGTGGATAATACATTTCTTCTGGTGAGAGGAAGCTCCCTGATTTCAATCTTAAACTGAAAATTATCAGACTCAATACACCATGCAATGCCCAATGTTCTCTCGATTGGAAGAGGATCCACACTGACATCAACCTTCTTAATATCCTTGGCTCGGTCATCATCAGGTATAGTTTCCAGCACAGCACGACTATTAGATACAAACTTATGCAACTTCAAACCAGCTGTGGCACAAATTTCTCTGCTTCGCTTAATAATGTCAATAGCTTCCTTTTCAGAAGAAAAGGATTTCAATCCATCATCCATGTAAAAGTCCCGCCGAATGAAATCAGCTACTTCTGCCCCATATTTAGCTTCTCCATCATCTGCACAGCGTTTGATACCAAAGTTTGCGCATCCTGGGCTACGAGCTGCTCTGAATGAATGGCTTTTCCTTCGGAATTTCACCATCTCACTGTTAATATCATTATATTTCCACCACAGGAAGCGAAGCAGATTTCTATCTTCCTTTGTCACATAAAATTGATTGAACATAGCTTTCATGTCACTTGCAATAGCAATTGGCCCTTGCCAAAAACTAGGCAAAATTCCCACCAAGTTGGACATCAATTTCGCTTCAGTTAATAAAAAATCACTCAAAGACATACTACCACAAACTGCTGAACAATCGAATATGACTCTGATTTGATCTGTTTTCCCTTTATATCGGCATATCGATGAATGTGAAATATAATTGACTTTCCTATTCTGCAACTGTGGTTCTCCAATCGAAACCTCTTCCGCACGGTCTCTCAAGGTATTAGTCATAAACTCAACGTAATCGTTTTTCATTTTCGACTCAGTTGAGGAGTCGTCGCTTGACTAATGGTTTGTTATTTGGTAAATAGACCTTGTTTGATTTCAACAGAAGCGACATGATGTAATGACCATCCACATCCTTCTCTATATTATTGGCTACTATATTCAAGAATCGAGAATCACCAAAAGAGTGTTCACTGTATTCATTTTCACGATCGACAAATTCCAGCTCGAATGTTTGCCTAAAGTGTTGGGGCTGAATAATTTCTTTTTCTTTCGTTAGCATAGCAAATTTGCTTGGCGTTTCCTGTGAACTACTTTTACACTGAGCGTATACTTTCGTCTTTACAAGATGTGAGACCGCCAGGTTGCCTGAAATAGAAGTAGGCTTTTTACTCGACCCCACTATTCCCCAACCCAATATAGATTTTTGGGCATATGGTTGATCGTCCCTACCTGCTATAATTTCTCTTGGTCTCAGAATGCCAGGGACATTATTTCCCAACAACAATCCGACAGGAACAGCAGGAAGATAGGGTCCTATTTTTTCTGCAACCTTTCCAAGGTGAGACCATACTCGGGCCTTGGATGGAGTAGGTATTTGCGACCGCTGGACTGGAATTTCCTCACGAGTATAAACTGGAGGTAAATCTATGCAAACCTTTCGATCATAACTCAAGACTTGAAGATTTGTTATCTTGTTCGTTTCAATTACCACATTACTTTTAAACATGGTCGAAAGAGTCATATGAGTACTCTGGCCGAGTACCCCGAGATTGGCCCGCACTTCATCACTCATGAAACAAGTGTTCGATTGTTCATCAAGAATGCAATATGAGAGCTTTTCTGTGTCTTGTTCATTTTTATCTCTAATCCACACAGGTAAAATCATAGAAAGGTCGCACTCACCTTTACTCGAACCTACTGTATCGGCACTGGTACATAGAGATGTTTTTACCTGTATTTCCTCATCACTTTTATGAAAGCAAGTCATGTGATTCCTTTGACATATCTTGCATCTCGCCCTTCCTTTACAATTGCGCGCAAAATGACCATCTCCACAACCACATGAAAAACAAAGATTTTTGTCCAATATAAATTTCCTTTTATCTTTCCAGGAAAGTTCACAGAATACTTCACAATCTTGGAACTTATGAGGCCTATGACAGTATTCACATTTTTTTCCATGCTCTTCATCGATTGTGGTAGAAAACACAAATGCACTTGATTTTTTTGATTCGGGAGCTGCCCTATTATGACCTATTTTCGTCTCCCTTTTAAGATCAGATAATTCTGGGATATTAGCGTTTTCAGCCTCGTCATACACAAATTCTACTAATTTATCGAATGAAGGATATGCGTTTTCATCTCCTTGGTCTTTTTTGAACTTTCGAACCTCGTTTCGCCACAAATTGATCAAATTATATGGTAATTTTGCTACTATATTTGTATTTTCTTGCGAGAAATCTAGTATGCCTAAGCAATTGAAAATCTTCTCAAAGCTATTGGGTCATGCGGGGCTATGTCCGGCCATTCCTATGCGTCCTCGGTTTGCAGCAGTAAGTAACTTTCCACCAGATTCCTTGGTTCTCCAGCCAAATACTGACCAAGCAAATTTAATTTTTGTTCTACACATACAACATTGTTTTCGATCAATCCATTGAAAGCTGTTTCCCATGATGGGTATTTAATGACTTCGCCACTAAACACTTCGACTTTGATATCAGGTAATCTTATTGATGGAGGTCCACCTTGGGCCGAACTCATGGATCCAGAATATGCAGGCAATATCTCCTTTTCATCTCTAAACACTGGAAGTCGAGACACCTTCGGTGTAGTGTTCTGGGCGAAGTTGTCAAACAAAGATTGTGATGGTGTTGCTTGTTGATGATGTGCTGTTCTACCTGCCATGGAATAGCAAGGATACAATTCATTATAAACATGAGATGGTTGGAAAGTCTGTTGACCTGTCACTTGCTCCAAGCAGGTCGTTATAGGATGGCTACGAAACATTGGTGATGGCTCTCCGTGATGATTCTGATACTCTGCAACTTGATGCTTTTGCAATGGCTCTCCATAACATCTCGGGTACTCTGTAACCTTTTCATGCACGCTCGACCTTGTCGAGTTATTCAAAGGATCAACAACATCTTCCTCATCGAGAACTTTCAAGCATGCTTCATTTATTTCTATTTCTCGTTGAACTTCTAAGTTTTGTATTTGAGACGAAGCGAAGCAATACTTGCATCGCTTCGCTGTGAATTTAAGCTTTTTCGACTGCAACAAGAATTGCACTCTGATCCTGAGACAGAAGTTATATCATCCACCTCCTTAGCAGTGGCTCCTTGCATCCTACGACTGTTTTTGGCAAAAGTCCGAAGATCAACATTAGGTAGGCTATCAGTTTCTTCATCCTTCTTTGCTGTAGTTATTGTTTCTTTGGGTTCCCTTGATAGACTCATTACAGTCATTTCACTGCTAACATCGTTTCCCATATTACCAGCAAACATATCTGCGAGAGTAGCATCTTTTATCGTGGCTATATTAGTACTATGGTCATTTGATAATAATTTGTCCATGATTTGAAATCGTTATTATCTCGTAACAGCAAATACTGAATAGCTTCGACCTGTTTACTAACTTCTTTTCCAGTGTGTCATTGAAGATCCGGCAATGCAGCAGTGTTATTATCAGTTACTGTTACAGCAGTCAATCCCTGAGGTATATAGTTTTGACTGCTGTATTCCTAAAATCCTGCTCAACTCTGAACTTGGATTCAATATACAGTTTAAAAAACTCGTGTTTCCATTTTAATATTGTAAAGAAGGTCGTGTATTGCAAATTCTTGATTCGTTGATATCTTGGTATCTCAATAGACAAGAAGATTCATAAATCCAATGATAAAGAGTCACGAAGTGAATATAACAAATAGAAACTGCGGTAACTGATATTGAATCACAGTGGCTTAATGCCGAATCAACATATTTACATAGCTTTAAACAATAAACAAAATATTCAACATCAGTTTACAGACAAATAAATTCTTACCTAAATAGTCTACATCTCTCGTAACATGAATCAGTTACCAATGCAATATTACACTACCATATTACGTTAATAACAGATATGCGACCCTATAACTCAGAAGTAACATAAACTAGTGGAACATCAATATCTCGCAGATAATAGAACAACACAAGCTAGAAAGGTCATGCTTGACTAAACATATTGTCGCGTCATCAATCGAATCACCGACTGAAGGAATACTACAGTAAACCACTGTAGTAACACTCTGAATATTGGAGGGTTCGGTTCCTCTACAATAAATTCCGACACACACAATAAATGTTAATAATGATATAACGATTTCCATTCCACAAAAAATAAATATGTTTTCTTTTTCGAGTGAATTTTTCAAAAACTATATTTTTGATGAATTTTGCTTCTGTGACGTTTACTTTTGCTCTTTTTGGTTTGGGTTTTAACGTTAATTTATCTTATAATGTCCTCTTTTTAGCACCCTTTTTGCATTGCATTGCCTCCTCTGTCTGCGAGGCTGCAATATGAAAATAAAAAAAATATATTAAATTTAATATGAGAAATATTTAAGAATTGTTGGAAAAATTGAAACCGTAAAATAAGTAGTGCTGTTCAACCAAATTAAAATTCTTTTTTTCGGGTAAAACTCCAGGAACTTCATCATCATCGGAATCGCTCAGAAGTGTGGGACTAAAAATTGAAATGTGATTAATATTTTGCATAAGCTATTAAAATGTCTGTCTAGACATTTGAATCTTTTTTATACAAATTGATATATACAAAATAAAGAACAGTAAGTTTCAGTTTCACATATAATCCGATCGAGGTAATATTAATTTATTCGTTGGGAAAGTATACAAAGTTGAGAGATTTCTCAAATAATACAATCCAGCCTTTATCACCATATCCATTTGAAAAGAATAAAAATTTAAGACAATCTAGGTCATGCTATGCTATAGGGAGAAGTTAGAAAGCTTTCATCCTCGAAGAAAAATACGCGAATATCACGGGAATTCGTGCGAGACTGTGGGCCTGTCTGAGGTACTCGGATTCGTTCTGACCTAAATATGACAGGACCACATTTGATCTACACAATAAATTGGCATATGTTTGTTCTTGGTTGAGATCTGACGACATTATCGATACCACCGTGCCTCTTGATACTGAATATGAGCCCGTCGCAGCAGAACTTAAGCTATATATATCCAATCAATTTTGGAAGCGTTGGAAACGGGTATATTTTCCAACATTAATGAGCAGATCCAAGTGACAGGGAGAATGCGTAATATATCAAAAATGACGCTTTAATTGTCGTTGACACAATCGTGCCAAGAGACAAACGGTTGTTAAGACGGGTCGTTGAAGTGTTGTTTGAATCTTTCCCCACAAACCTCACAAAAATACGGTTTCTCAATCGAATGAATTATCTTGTGCGTCTTTTGAATGTTTTCGTGCAAGTTTTACATGAGTAAGGTTTTTCACTGACATGAGTTCTCATGTGCGCCGAAACATTTGCTCTGGTTCTGAATAATTAATTCTCCACAAATTTTGCAAGAAACTTGTTTTCTCTTCTGTGTAAACACTTATATGATCTTAAACTTTATCCCACCCATATGGTTTTTCTCTGGTATGGAAATAAAATTTATCAGTGAAACTCGTTTCGCAATATTTACAACTGAATCTCATCTTTTCTCTGGTATGAGTCAACATATGCCGATTCAGGTGGTACTTTTTTCGGAAAGCTTCATCCAACACTTCACAAGTAAATGACCTTTCCCCCAGTATGAACACGCATATATATGGACGTTCGGATTTCCTTTGCGATTGAAACATTTATGACATATTTCGCATATATAAACATTTATGACATATTTGCTTCGTTGTAACTGAAAAAACGTGAAATGAGATGATGAACAAATATTAAAATTTGTTTTAATAAAACGCAATGAAGTCGTTGAAATGGCATTTGCAAATAATAATGGAGATTGCGTATGTCCCACAAACGTGATAACGATGTCGCTCAATGATAGATAAGACTTATGAACTGAGTAGGCTCGAGGCTTGAAAGTCAATTCGACAGATGCATAAGATTGTCTTATCGCAGAAGATTATCTTATCTATAATCACGATATTGCGGCATGATTCAACTTCGTTTGTTTTATGACTATGTATTCAAATGATACAAATCACTAAAACACAGGCTTACCACCACTGCGTCAAGAAAATGAAAAAGAAACAAGCCTGGAACCATGACAAACTTATGGGGCATCAAAATAGTACTTTTTCAAATGAAATATATGGCAGCTTGGGTCGCGCAGCTAAACATTGCTTGGGGTGAAGGTGTGGAATAACAACACCAACCCTTAAATAATTCGCCGTTTCTAATAGTACTATTTATATGAGAATCGAATAAGGAGCGAATATCTATGGTTGGATAGAAGAACAGAAACTAAGTCAAGTGCTAACCAAGTATGTCCTTATATGAATGTTTAGGTATTTCAGATTAATTTCGATTTGGAACATTGTGAGTGAGTCTACAATTTACAAAATTGGTGATTCATGCCAAATTTAATTTTGTAAAATTTGCCATATATCAAAAATTTGCAAGATTTTTGAAATATTATACCTAGAGCTGCACAACTAGAAGTAGAATACCGAATTATCTAACATCCAATTATAATGTTTCGAATATGCACCAACCTGAACTCTTCGGACATTTCTGGAGAGAATACGTGTTTTCATAGTCATGTTCTGGGGTGGTTTTTGTGAAACTAAATTAGTTGAGGGAAACATTTCGCAGTTTTGTGGATCGAATAACGGAGCTATACGCAAATGTTTTTGTGCACATTCTGCGAGTTGTACACAGAGACGCTTTTGGAAATGGAAGTTGATTTACGAGGTTTTCGCCTTTTACTCAAGCTTTCCATGGAGAGGAGCATTCAATGATTCGTTTTTCCACTGAATTTTTTGCACGGACCCGGTATTTCCGCTCATTGCACGAAAATATCGATACCACCGCGCAGAGTTCGTGTTTATCTTTGGTGATGGGAGAATAATGCTAGCATCGAAGATATCGTATGACTGATGAATGCCGCAGAAGACATTGAGGCTTTAAAGCAAAGATAACTGAAACTCATCTTATCTGACATTTCGCAACTTCGACAGTTTAGAGATATGTTATACTATATATAAGTCCTGGGTTGATATCAGCTTCAATTATGATGTTAATTTTACAGCATAATTCATAGTCGCGAACACCGAAAGAACAGCTTTATTTTCGAAATTTGTCAAAGGTCCTGGTAATAAAATGTATCCGAAGGCTCATATGAGTACTCATACCGATGAAAAAACGTTAGCTTGTCGAGTGTGTGACAAAGGTTTTCGACGAAGGTGTCATTTGAATCGACACATGCGGATTCATACCCAAGAGAAGATGTTTAAATGCGATATTTGCGAGAAGAGTTTTGTTCGAAAATGTAATTTAAACAGGCATATACTTTTCCATACCGGTGAAAAACCATATGGGTGTGAAATATGTGGAAGGAAGTTTACTCTGGAAACAACACTGAAGAGACATATGCGTATTCACACCGGAGAGAAACCATTTTCTTGCAAAATATGTGGAAAGTTATTCAGAACGGGACACTGTGCGTCGAGACACATGAGAATCCATTTTAATAATAAAACATATTCTTGCAAAATCTGCGGAGAAACATTTAAAACCAGATCCAGTGCTTCCAAACACATGCAAATTCATTCTAAAGAAACCCCCTATTCGTGTGAAATTTGCGGAAGAGTATTCACGAACAACTGCAGTGTTTCAAGACACATGAGGATTCATTTCAACGAGAAACCGTTTCCTTGTGAGATTTGCGGGAAAAGATTTAATCAGAATTCAAATAAGAATAAACATAAGCAAATTCATATTGCCCTGTAACAGCGGGGTTACCGGAAAGATATGATATTTTCCTATTCGGCTTAGCCTACCCAAGTTATTACACCCAGAGTTGAGTGGTGGTGCGATGACACAAGAAGAATTTGTTTGTTTAAAATAATTCGATGGGAGTTTTCCTTTTCATCGACTTTTTATCGATTTTTAATATTTACACGCGTGAATGGTTTTAAATATAGTTTCTGTCAGTTTTACTTTGTTTTCAACAGAACTAATTACAGTGTTCCTCAGAGCAATGAGTTCAACTAATGAGTAGTCTAACTAGTTTTTGGAAAAATGGGAGTTTGAAATTTTTTGGCTTTATCCAAAATCGACACTCTTACACAAATCGATAAGATTTGTAATAAATGTAGCTACATATTCTGGAGCGATGATTTGGAAGACTATCCTGGTGGAATACCAACGCCGTTTCTTATGAATCAGTGCTTGAGGCAATTTTTGGCCTCTACCAGGGGTTTACCAAGAATAGACCAGTTTTCCTGCAAGTCGTTGGAAAGGTTTGCATTACGCTTAAGGCAGCCTTAAAAAGAAAGCCCTTCAGAGATGAGATTTGTCGTGGTGGCAAAAGATTATGTCAAGAGTATCCAGTATTACAGTGTGGAAAAAATGAGTGTTATGGTAACTTCGCGGAAGCTTTGAAAAAAGGCTGTGTAATGTGCAGACAAACAGAAAGTCCGGAGAAAAAAGAGTAAATGCCATTATGCATCCGGCTAATGAAGGTACGGCTTCCATATACATAAGTACAATGGCGCAACTATGATTTTCATTAGCGTGTGGGGGAAGGATTTGAATAAAGGATCTGTGAACATGTAGTGAAATCATAATAGTTAATTGTAATTTGTATACAGAGTGTAATATTTGCCTTTGAGGTTGTGGAAAAGACTAATTCTTGAGCGAGCTAATATTATAAGTTTACTATGGTTTCGTGAATTATTAAAAGAGGGGGCACATGCTTATCGCGCTACCGCTTGGGTGTAACATTAAATAATGATAAAAGTTTATTTATCGATGTATATTTTTTAATAAGTTTAGAAATTGTCCCATCGTTTTTAGCTTTCTGTTCATCCATATTATTGTAATATACTTTCACCAGAAGTACCTTCTGATTTAGTTACAGAGATAGGTTTTGAAAAAATGCAACAAGATATATTCTGAACACATATTTTGCTTTTGTAGAGTTGGACATCGAACATCTAAAAACGATAGTAAGTCACATTTACAAGATGCCTGGAAAAAACGTTGCAACTGAAGTATTACAAAGACACCTAGATTTGAGTAAATCCGACAAGGTAAATTGAACATTTTCAAAT
>OZ023145.1:1864266-1970138 GCA_963675895.2 Styela plicata | reverse complement strand
ATAAAAATAGAGGTCTTGTTGAGCTTTTCATTATCACACCAATGAGTTAATTTGCCAAACAGGCATCAAAATTACTCTGTCGATTTCCATTATAAAATTCCTTCTGTGTTCCTCGCTATTATACATTCTGTAAGAAACATTATTGTAAAATGTCTTCTTTGAAATTTTATAAATTTTTTATGCAATTTAATACTTTTTTCTATCCAATATTTTTTATTTGATTTTTGATATTTTTTTAATATTGAGGTAATACTTGCATATTAATTCAATACACTATCAGAAACTGTTGAACAACTTGGAAGACTTGGAATGCAAAATGCCTGCACAAGGAAGACAGCGAATTTGCCGTACAATTTGTACTTATATGGGTTATTGTTTGCCTAAAACATGCTTTGGCTGAAAGATAGACAAACTACCGATGTTTGAGGTGGGCCTTTGAATGATATCTATGATGGGTCTAACAGCATGAACAACCCAATAATCCAATGGGCAAAATCGATGGAGTTTGTCATATATTTTGATGAGGCTGAATTGTGCCAACCCATTGGAAGTAGAAGTGGCGTGCATAAACTCGCTTTCTTTCATTTTACTTTAGAGAACATTCCTCCTAAATATCGGTTTCGACTACAATCCATATCACAGAATTCTCTACCACTATATTGCAGTTTCCACTTGGGCAGGGTGTGGAAACATGGAAAGGAAGTTTGGTAGCTGTAGGAGTAGATACGCTTGCTGCGCACCAGATTGGTGGGTTTAAAGAGGGTTTGTAACACAGAAATATCGGAACTGTATGTGTAATTTCCACGATATGAATACAAAATTATCAGAAGAAATGTTTGTTTTCAGACACATCGATAGGCATATCAGAGAACATAGTAGTGGCCTTCTACATCTGTAGAAAGTGTCGTCAATAGGCATGCCGCAATCGTGAATATTCCTTATTACAATATATTTCACAGTATGCCGCAGGATGTGATGCATGTTCTGTTGGAGGGTTGCCTTCCATATACGTTAAGATTAGTAATATAAAATTTTATGCAAAGGCAATTGTTTGGACTTGAATTTGTTAATGACAGTATTCGCCACTCTGGGTATTCGTGAGGTCAAAACCCTTCTTTTATCACCCCAAGCTACAAGGAAAAACAGTGAGTCTGAGACAATCCGCACATCACAGATGTGGTTGCTTGGGGGATTGTTACCGCTTTCCATTCCCCGTAAAATTGATATGCAAGATCCGGTGTGGCAATATTACATAACATTAGCCTAGCACTAGCTCCGTGCATTTCTACGAAAGAAATAGGATTGAAATGGGAAATACGACACTACCTTTTTTTTTATTTAAAGAGTGTTTTCCTCAAAACAATATTATTCCGAAACACCATTTCCTCATTTCCCAACGCAATGCGTTTCGAAGCAAATATTATGCAGTCGGAAACTTATATAGAAACTCAGCATGCGACTTGTATGTATTTTGTACAATCTCTGCGGAGACGCACGTCATGGCACACACCTATACGTGTATCGCTAGCCCAGCTTGTATACAACTTCAGAATTTCAGACAAATTCCGACCATGTTATGTGCACGAACTAGCAACTCCACCACGGTTTCAATGATGTCGATAAAAATGAGAAATAGCTTCCCATTCTTGTTTAACCACATTATAATTTTTGCAATACTCTTTTCCAGATGGAAACAAATAATGGTAGATTTCATGCGCATTCATAGAACTGCCCAGTTTCATCGGCTCTCTGTCGTGGGTTGAAAGTAAATATATTTTCATACGTTGGAATTGTTTAACACAAAAGCTCCTTCTGTGTTTAATAAAATGACTATTATATCTTAAAACATATATGAATTACGAATTTGACAAAAAAATTTATCTTATCTCTAGTGTGTCTTTTTTTAGTCAATCGTTCTACGACAAATAGTCTATGTGAAGGTGATAATAAAGGAGTATTGAATAAAATTCCTCACTAACATCTGCACCGAAATGGATATTGATACAAAAGATATTTAGTTTTATATATAGTTTCTTGCAGTTTTACTTTGTTTTCAAAAGAACTAATTACAGTGCTCCTGGACGCAATGAGTTCCATTAGTGAGTGGTAAAACTAGTTTTTACGAAAATGGAAGGTTGAAAGAATGCTTTTTCACACAAATTGATTAGATCTGCAATAAATATAGCTACATACACTTGAACGATGAAAGTGCACCGCTCTTGTAATTTGTTGCCTGTCATATACGTATTGCTTTTTTTTTTAAATATGATTGCTTTTTTCCTATGTTGACAATGGAATTCCTGCTCAAATTTTAAGTTTACCATTTGCAGTGCAATCAGTAACATAGTTGAAAACTTGAAAAAAAAAATCACAAACATGAAATTGATTCGTCTGCGAAAGATGCAAAAGACCATAACGATCGATAATTCGTAACGGTGACACAACTAGTGGGTGATTTCGATGGATGGCACCCTACCCTTTCCAATAATGATTTAATATTTGTTCTATACCTTTCGAAACCACAGGAAACCGAGTTTTGTGTTCGAGGCGCGTTACTTCTGGTCACTTTCCATGAACAAATTGAAAAACAAATTCAGGAATGCATTGCACATTGGAGGATTGAACCACGTTTAGAAACACGGCAGCCACATGCTGGTTCCCATTTTTTTGACCCCCGCATGTATTGGCAAAAAGGTGAAATTCCTCTAGTATTAGCATCTAAGATGTGATCGACTTGTGAAGACAAGTGTTAATTTCATTATAACAAAAGCATAATGCGCCATTCGGTGTTGCAGCTTCGTATATGCATAAATTGTAGACATAAATTTTCCTGCTGTAATACATAAGAAAAGCAGGGTGTGAGTTGAAGGACACTTCGTAGCTCAAAAGATGCAGATAAGACGGATTCAGCACGTCCTTTGTAAGCAGCTTTTGATGCCTGTGCGTCTTCATTTCATTTAAAATGATTTTTTAGAATTTCGTTGGGCGCACTTATTATACTCCATGTACGTCATACATTGATTCTTTTTCGGTAAAAAAATTTGGATTCATTTCAAAAAATTATTATCCATGTTTGTTTGCTTACACATTTCATTTTTCCTATCACATTCTTTTTTTTAAAATATTGTACATTTTTCGTATGTTTAATTTATGACTCAAATACTGCCTTTCATTATACTTTCGTTGGTAATAGCTTCCCATCACAGGAAAGATTTTTATGTGAGATCTCACTGAATAATGAACTTCTTTTCGAAACTTTATTCCGGAAGCGTGGCTATCACTATGGCGATCCCGCTTCGCCAATACCTCCAACAGCTGCAATAACTGGTTCATAACTTAAGAAGTGGATGTTTTTACTGTTCTCCTTATCGGCGCAGCAGCAGATAATTTCTTATTTATGATATTCTCTCGGTTCGTTATTGAGGAAAGTTTGACACTGCGTGGGGATACCTTAATATCGGGAATTTCTGCTTAAGCTGGTGGTTACCACAGCCCACAAGTGCGCGTTAAAAATCATAGTTATAGATATCTTGCCCCTGCTTAAACGCCAACATAATTGTATCTAGAGGCAACTCTCGGAACTCTGCAGCAAGCTTTTAGCACAACGTTCATGCTCCCACTGATATTATTTGTGGCTCAACCCTCAATGAATGCTGCGAATTTACGTTTGACAAAATCACACCACTGATTGACAGAGTCATTTTTTGATTTCTTAATCAAAATATTCATCGAAAGGAGTGGTCCAGCTACCAGAAAGGATCTCATACAGATCTTTAAAATTATTTAAAGATGAACACTTTAATAATGTCCCAACATGTCTCTTATTAGAAGTAGCATCATTTGTCTGAGACCTCTCTTTTCTGGCCCTAAATTCAATATCCTTAATATATATTCCGGAAAGCATTTCTTCAGTGAACTTGTGAGATCTTTCACTCCGTCTGTTACAAATGGAATGCTGTTTATCCGATGATGGGCCAAACATTCACGATGACCATTAGATCATGTATGAGAGCAGCGACAGGGAATATAGGATGCCGTTCCAACTTTATATATTTTATGAATAAAGGAGAACATAATGTAATTCCCTATTCGGGTCATTTATTTCGAATTATTGGACTTGCGCGCAAAACTTTTCAATACAATGTACGGCGCAGTGCACCACGCAGGGACGTTGTACAGGATACACGTAGCTTGCAATGGATGTTGTTTATTTATATCAATTTATTTTTTAAAAGTGATTCATCTGTAGTGAGATGGTCCGGTCGCCAATATAGCGGTTCTCTTTTTGTATGCGGCTACTAAAACGCACATATAAATACATAGGGATAGTGCCCAAATGAATAGCTAGTTTATTTTTTATTCTCAAAATACAGTGGATTCATTTTTGCTTCCGTTTGTTTACCTCTTTTTTCTCTGTCATGCTTACTCAACTATGCTTTTCTAATGAGTCTGAACACATCATTACTTTTACAAAATTTTCAGACTTCGTCTTCATTGAATCTAGAAAGAGGATCAATGAATTTCCCCCTCATGTTTTGGTTTAAGAAGTTTTAGAATAGTTGAACAAATAATTTCGTCTAGTAAAAGCTTTGCAAAAATTTCATGTCATTCTGTGCTTGCCCGCGTTCGCCAATTTCCGTGGACAAAGTCCCCCTATTTTTAGCAGACTGCATTATTCATATCTGTGTTAAGCTTGCTTTATTTAAAGGAGTCGTGGAGGCAAATAAGTCTCATCTTTTTTGGTCATAGAAGAACTAAAATCAAGACGAATCGTAAGTAATGATACACAACCCTCTGTTGTCACCAAAAATATTGCAGAAAAAGCTAGCTGGAGATACCGGGCAGCTGATGATATTTTGCGAATTGGTCTCTGGTCTCGGTGAAACTATACTTCCTTTCTGTCTCCGTGATGAAAGAACTGAAATTATAACGAATCATTAGTAATAAAAAAGATTTCTTGTGTTGTCACACCGAATTTTCATGATATTGATCGAAATTACCCGGAGATACCGGGCGGATTCGTCCTTCAGACGTTGGAACCACACAATCGGGTGCAATCGTGGCTTCTTTTTGTTCATCTTGGCAATCAAAAGTAATTTTGGCGGCCAAGTACAGATCATCGCTCAGATTTCTCCCCGATTTGGAAACTGTGTTCCATTTGTTCTTCAGAATCATTCCTGAAAAAATATGCTAACAACATGCACCAAAAAATGTAATTGAAAGAGTGAAATGTGGTTTTGCTACCGCAATTGCCGCACCTTGCCAACTTCCTTCCTCAAACGTTGTGCTCCAACGTTCATGACGCCAAACCTCCCAAGGTATGTTTTTACGATTTGGGCAGTGCTTGATCCCGTGTATGGACGTTCCTGTGAATTCAGGAAAGCCGGTCCCTGAACGCACATGCATAAATATTTATATATCATGTTTCATTTTAATGTTTTATGTGAAAACAGTATTAGGTGAAGACACACACCTTTTATATAGAAAGATTTCCAAAAATAGATATTCCTGTTGAGGTGACTTAGTACGTTTGTATGAAACATCCGAATCCTAACATTCTAAGTAACCGGTCAGCTATCCATGTTGACGGGTATTGAGATGTTTTTACTGCTAAATATTCTCCGAAAGCCATCGGGCCCAAGCCTGTGATGTTTTTTGAGGGAAACGTTTTTTCTTAAACTAATATCATGAGTGTGGCTAGAATTTGTGCAGTTTTACTTACTTTTATAAACCTTTCCTTTGACTCTTTATTCATAACCAGTTCTCTCATTTGTTTGGTGCAAAGGACTCTAATTTGAAAATGTTCAATTCACCTTGTCGGATTTACTCGAATCTGGGTGTCTTCGTAATACTTCAGTAGCAACGTTTTTTCCAGGCGTCTTGTAAATGTGACTTGCTATCGTTTTTAGATGTTCGATGTCCAACTCTACAGAAGCAAAATATGTGTTCAGAATATATCTTGTTGCATTTTTTCAAAACCTATCTTTATAACTAAATCAGAAGGTACTTCTGGTGAAAGTATATTACAATAAAATATGGATGAACAGAAAGCTAAAAACGATGGGACAATTTTTAAACTTATTAAAAATATACATCGATAAATAAACTTTTATCATTATTTAATGTTACACCCAAGCGGTAGCGCGATAAGCATGTGCCCCCCTCTTTTAATAATTCACGAAACCATAGTAAACTTATAATATTAGCTCGCTCAGGAATTCATCTTTTCTACAACCTCGAAGGCAAGTATTGCACTCTGTATACAAATTACAATTAACTATTATGATTTCACTACACGTTCACAGATCCTTTATTCAAACCCTTCTCCCACACGCTAATGAAAATCGTAGTTGCGCCATTGTACTTGTGTATATGGAAGCCGTACCTTCATTAGCCGGATGAATAATGGCATTTACTCTTTTTTTCTCCGGACTTTCTGTTTGTCTGCACATTACACAGCCTTTTTTCAAAGCTTTCGCGAAGTTACCATAACACTCATTTTTTCCACACTGTAATACTGGATACTCTTGACATAATCTTTTTGCCACCACGACAAATCTCATCTCTGAAGGGCTTTCTTTTTAAGGCTGCCTTAAGCGTAATGCAAACCTTTCCAACGACTTGCAGGAAAACTGGTCTATTCTTGGTAAACCCCTGGTAGAGGCCAAAAATTGCCTCAAGCACTGATTCATAAGAAACGGCGTTGGTATGCCACCAGGATAGTCTTCCAAATCATCGCTCCAGAATATGTAGCTACATTTATTACAAATCTTATCGATTTGTGTAAGAGTGTCGATTTTTGATAAAGCCAAAAAATTTCAAACTCCCATTTTTCCAAAAACTAGTTAGACTACTCATTAGTTGAACTCATTGCTCTGAGGAACACTGTAATTAGGTCTGTTGAAAACAAAGTAAAACTGTCAAAAACTATATTTAAAACCATTCACGCGTGTAAATATTAAAAATCGATAAAAAGTCGATGAAAAGGAAAACTACCATCGAATTATTTTAAACAAACAAATTCTTCTTGTGTCATCGCACCACCACTCAACTCTGGGTGTAATAACTTGGGTAGGCTAAGCCGAATAGGAAAATATCATATCTTTCCGTTAACCACGCTGTTACAGGGCCTTGGACAGGGTGACCCACTCAAAGAAGTGGCTATAAAAAAACTGCTGTTTGTGTGACACAAATTGATGCCTGTTGGGAGCGCAGACGATCTTGTATAGAAGCTGGGCGTGTGAGACCATTTCATACTCGTATACGGCCGGGTCTGTGGAATCATCAGATCACAGTCAGAAAATAATATAGTGACATGTGGAAAACTGATTTTATCTTAAATCTGACAAAATTAAATTTTATTCACAATATGAATTTGCTTATGTTTATTCTTATTTGAATTCTGATTAAATCTTTTCCCGCAAATCTCACAAGGAAACGGTTTCTCGTTGAAATGAATCCTCATGTGTCTTGAAACACTGCAGTTGTTCGTGAATGCTTTTCCGCAAATTTCACACGAATAGGGGGTTTCTTTAGAATGAATTTGCATGTGTTTGGAAGCACTGGATCTGGTTTTAAATGTTTCTCCGCAGATTTTGCAAGAATATGTTTTATTATTAAAATGGATTCTCATGTGTCTCGACGCACAGTGTCCCGTTCTGAATAACTTTCCACATATTTTGCAAGAAAATGGTTTCTCACCGGTGTGAATACGCATATGTCTCTTCAGTGTTGTTTCCAGAGTAAACTTCCTTCCACATATTTCACACCCATATGGTTTTTCACCGGTATGGAAAAGTATATGCCTGTTTAAATTACATTTTCGAACAAAACTCTTCTCGCAAATATCGCATTTAAACATCTTCTCTTGGGTATGAATCCGCATGTGTCGATTCAAATGACACCTTCGTCGAAAACCTTTGTCACACACTCGACAAGCTAACGTTTTTTCATCGGTATGAGTACTCATATGAGCCTTCGGATACATTTTATTACCAGGACCTTTGACAAATTTCAAAAATAAAGCTGTTCTTTCGGTGTTCGCGACTATGAATTATGCTGTAAAATTAACATTATAATTGAAGCTGATATCAACCCAGGACTTATATATAGTATAACATATCTCTAAACTGTCGAAGTTGCGAAATGTCAGATAAGATGAGTTTCAGTTATCTTTGCTTTAAAGCCTCAATGTCTTCTGCGGCATTCATCAGTCATGCGATATCTTCGATGCTAGCATTATTCTCCCATCACCAAAGATAAACACGAACTCTGCGCGGTGGTATCGATATTTTCGTGCAATGAGCGGAAATACCGGGTCCGTGCAAAAAATTCAGTGGAAAAACGAATCATTGAATGCTCCTCTCCATGGAAAGCTTGAGTAAAAGGCGAAAACCTCGTAAATCAACTTCCATTTTCAAAAGCGTCTCTGTGTACAACTCGCAGAATGTGCACAAAAACATTTGCGTATAGCTCCGTTATTCGATCCACAAAACTGCGAAATGTTTCCCTCAACTAATTTAGTTTCTCAAAAACCACCCCAGAACATAACTATGAAAACACGTATTCTCTCCAGGAATGTCGGAAGAGTTCAGGTTAATGAATATTCGAAACATCATTCTAATTGGATGTTAGATAATTCGATATTCTACTTCTAGTTGTGCAGCTCTAGGTATAATATTTCAAAAATCTTGCAAATTTTTGATATATGGCAAATTTCACAGAATAAAATTTGGCATGAATCACCATTTTTGTAAATTGTAGACTCACTCACAATGTTCCAAATCGAAATTAATCTGAAACACCTAAACATTCATATAAGGACATACTTGGTCAGCACTTGACTTAAAGTGGTCCATGAACGACTGTGTCGAGAAGATCACAATCTTCAGGAATTAGTCTTACTTATGCGTTCATTGATGTTATAAACACTAGTTTCTGTTCTTCCATCCAACCATTGATATTTGCTCATTATTCGATTCTCATATAAATAGTACTATTAGAAACGGCCAATTATTTAGGGGTTGGTGTTGTTATTCCACACTATCACCCCAAGCAATGTTAAGCTGCGCGACCCAAGCTGCCATATATTTCATGTGGAAAAGTACTATTCTGATGCCCCATAAGTTTGTCATGGTTCCACGCTTGTTTCTTTTTCATTTTCTTGACGCAGTGGTGGTAAGCCTGTGTTTTAGTGATTCGTATCATTTGAATACATATTCATAAAACAAACGAAGTTGAAGCATGCCGCAATATCGTGACTATAGATAAGATAATCTTCTGCGATAAGACAATCTTATGCACTCTGTCGAATTGACTTTCAAGCCTCGAGCCTACTCAGTTCATAAGTCTTATCTATCATTGAGCGACATCGTTATCACGTTTGTGGGACATACGCAATCTCCATTATTATTTGCAAATGCCATTTCAACAACTTCATTGCGTTTTATTAAAACAAATTTTAATATTTGTACATCATTTCATTTCACGTTTTTTCAGTTACAACTAAGCAAATATGTCATAAATGTTTCAATCACAAAGGAAATCCGAACGTCCATATATATGCGTGTTCATACTGGGGAAAAGTCATTTACTTGTGAAGTGTTGGATAAAGCTTTCCGACAAAAGTACCACCTGAATCGGCATATGTTGACTCATACCAGAGAACATACATGAGATTCAGTTGTAAATATTGCGAAACGGGTTTCACTGATAAATTTCATTTCCATACCAGAGAAAAACCATATGGATGGGATAAAGTTTAAGATCATATAAGTGTTTACACAGAAGAGAAAACAAGTTTCTTGCAAAATTTGTGGAGAATTAACTATTCAGAACCAGAGCAAATGTTTCGGCGCACATGAGAACTCATGTCAGTGAGAAACCCTACTCATGTAATACTTGCACGAAAACATTCAAAACCAGCTCAAATGATTAAACGCATAAAATAAGATAATTCATTCGATTGAGAAACCGTATTTTTGTGAGGTTTGTGGGGAAAGATTCAAACAACACTTCAACGACCCGTCTTAACAACCGTTTGTCTCTTGGCGCGATTGTGTCAACGACAATTAAAGCGTCATTTTTGATATATTACGCATTCTCCCTGTCACTTGGATCTGCTCATTATTGTTGAAAAATATACCCGTTTCCAACGTTCCCAAAATTGATTGGATATAGCTTAAGCTCGCCTCCATCTCCTGCGACGGGCTCATTATATTCAGTATCAAGAGGCTCGGTGGTATCGATATTGTCGTCAGAGCTCAACCAAGAACGAACATATGCTAATTTATTGTGCTAATTTATTATATAGATCAAATGTGGTCCTGTCATATTTGGGTCAGAGCGAATCCGAGTACATCAGACACGCCCATAGTCTCGCACGAATTCCCGTGATATTCGCGTATTTTTCTTTTGAGCTTTCTAACTTCTCCCTATAAGCACCAAGCATGAAGTTTTATTGACTCTGATTTGACAAATTTAATGTATAGTCCTTCGAGGTTAAGTTAGCATAGCATGAATTAGATTGTCTTAAATTTTTATTCTTTTCAAATGGATATGATGATAAAGACTGAATTGCATTATTTGAGAAATCTTTCAACTTTGTATACTTTCCCAACAGATAAGTTACTTTTGCCTGGATTGGGTTATTTGTAAAATATCTCAACTTTGTATACTTCCTTAACGGATAAATTGATATTACCTCGATTGGATTATATGTGAAACTGAAACTTACTGTTTGTTACAGTCAAAAATTTTAACTTGCTAAATTTAATTAGAAATTTTGGTCTAGATAGGTATATATTTGTTTTGACAATTTTCCATGTATATATCAAGCATGGTGCGAAATTGCTATTATTACTCAATACTGCCACCGTATGGCGATTGTTCATTGTTTTGCAGTATTTCTCAGAGTGGTGCAATCACTAGTTCTTTGTTGGTGCAACCTGCTATGCTGTGCTCAGTTTAGTTAGTTTACTTATTTACCTACATTCCAGTGAGGGATATTTGCTGTATAAGACTGCGATGTAATTGGAATATTTTTAAGACTTCAGGTGTAGTCATTAGTTAGGATAAACTAGATTAGGGTTAATAATGCCTGTTTAATCTTGAAGTAGTAAGTTTGATAATTGATGCAATGTTTTTGTGACTTCTCAGCTAATTTAAGTACTGTTTGTTGGGTATGAGACACAATTATATTACAACCCTCACCTCACCTCCCACTGTGGAGGAATAAGTCTGAAGCCATGTGATCTATTTGATAACTGTGATTAATTACCTATTTGTGGAATTACCTGGACGTGGAATTTTATATCCAACTGTGACCTGAATATTATGTTTCTTTCTGCATTAAAAGATTTCAAAGTTGCGTGTGAATGTGTGGAATTGCTACTGTGTCAGTTAGCTACGCAAGTAGATTGACAGCTACCCTTCAATCAGAATAGGAATCATAGAGCCTCGAAGTCTACACTGTTCTTTATTTTGTATATATGAATTTGTATAAAAAAGATTCAAATGTCTAGAGTCTAGACAGACATTTTAATAGCATATGCAAAATATTGATCACATTTCAATTTTTAGTCCCACACTTCTGAGCGATTCAGATGATGATGAAGTTCCTGGAGTTTTACCCGAAAAAAGAATTTTAATTTGGTTGAACAGCACTACTTATTTTACGGATTCAATTGTTAAATATTTCTCAAGATTAAATTTAATATATTTTATTATCATATTGCAGCCCCGCAGACAGAGGAGGCAATGCAAAGACATAGGTTGCTTAAAAGAGGACATTATAAGATAAATTAACGTTAAAATCCGAACCAAAAAGAGCACAAGTAAGCTCCACAGAAGCAAAATTCATCAAAGATATAGTTTTTAAAAAATCCACTCGAAAAAGAAAACATATTTATTTTTTGTGGAATCGAAATGATTACATCATTATTAACTTTTATTGTGTGTGTCGGAATTTATTTAAGAGTGCATTTGTAGAAGAACCGAACCCTCCAATATACAGAGTTTGAGGCAAATTTGTGTTATTTCAGATATGATTTACTGGGGAAACAAAGTGTGGAATTTGGGAAGGGAAGCATGGGACGCAATGGAGTCATTGCGCAAGGAGAACAGCCAAACGAGCCACGTCCGTATACAACAGTTGATGAAACAGCAGTTACGAATAGGAGATTAGCAGAATTGACAGCAAGAGTCAGATTTTTAAAGAGAAAAATAGATAGGAATTCAGATGAGATAGTGAGTAATGACAATGAGATTGAAGAAACTCGAGCAAAACATTGAAAGACAGAAGAGATAACCAGTAATTTAGACGAGAAATATCATCCAATGGAGACCGAAAATGATTTGTGGGAACAGGACAGATGGCATAGGACAATAATGAACAATCTAAGGGTGTTGAGCAAAGCGTTGGGAATAGCCGAACAAGTGAAAAGCGAAAGTTGGTTTCAAACAATGTTCAAAAGTGCAGCAGCAGCAATAGGAGCAGGGGTGGGAAGTTATGCGGGTAGCGCAAATAGCATGAATCAAAACACATAGCATAAGCTGGATTAGCAGGGGCAGGAGGAATTGCAGGAGGGTCAACAGCAGGAGCAACAGATAGGGAGCCTAGGAGCAAGTGAACTTAGAACGAAAGAAGAAATAATTATTGTACTGAAGCAAATATTTGATGAAGGGATAGAAAGTATAGACGACGATAATAACGTCATAGAGGAAGATTCAGAAGTAATAGATGAAGGGCTTGCAGTGGCAGGGGATACACTGACAGGGAGACATCCTGCCAAACCAAAAAATTGGGGTCGAATAAAGAAGGTGAACGCAGCGAGAAAGCGCAAACAGCAGAAGAAAGTGAGTGGGCGGCAGCCTAAGAAACACCATTACCAGGCGATTCAAATTCAGAGTTTAACGACGAAGTAGTAGAAGATGATACCGAAATATCAATGGAAGCTGACAGTTAAGATCCACCAGAAAGTAATGTAGGAGTTGAAACGCCGGGCACGGCAGGACTGACAGCAGGAGGGATAGTGATGGAACATAAGCAAGTAGATCATGATTGGTTTCACGGTAGAACGGAAGTAACAACATACATCGTAAGGTTTCAGGATTTCGCACAATTTGGAGCTTTGAAGCTACCAGCGGAGGGGCAAACAGGTGATCAACCGGGTGAATGGAAGGATCAATTCGGAGATGGCCACTTTCACGAAAGTCAGATATGCACTGATAGTTTCACATTACCAGACATAGGATAGAATGGAACAGGAAAAAGGCTTATCCCGCGGAAAAGCCCTGATCCAGGAACAATATATCGATATTTTAGAGTAAAAAGCGTCACAACAACATACTATCACCCGTTGAACTTCTCAAGACTGGACACATCATCAGCAACGGGAGGGATACCACTACTATAGTTTGGTACTAGTGTGTACTGACAGTGTGCAAAACGTAAATGGGAGACAGCTCAAGAGGCGGAATTACATTTATTGAGCCAGCCAGGAAGTGGGAAGATCAGATTAAGAATAAAGCCGTTTACTTTACAACATGGGCAGAAGCAACAGCATCAGCTTATTTTAACAAACCCGGCAGAACCGACAGCGGATTTAACTATGAAATTACACGTACACGGGCAGCCATGGTACCAAACTACATACTTGGCGAAATGGAGGAGTTGTCCGACATACACATGCCTAGCGGTGTCGAAACACACATTACCGGGATTCGGCGAAAACTACACGCTAAAATACGCAAGGAAGAAGAGGATAGTTTTTGAATTTAAAGGACCAAAGTCCATGGGGAATTCACAATTAACATGGCACGACCTCACGGAACCGGCGAAGTTCTGCCAAAACCAGCTTTAATATTTTATATTGTGACGCCATAGTATATTTTTATTGTTTGTTTTCATTGGACAATATTCAGTAATACATTTAGTCTACAAGCAGCCTTGTTCATTTATTTATTTATTTTAATGGTTGAGGTGACTAGGACATTAGAACAGTTGTTCGTGGGTGATCCGGACCGCCATTTCTTGAAAGACGCTCTACGCCTCTACGGGACGACTGCACAAGACTACCTAACGAAAATGAAGGGCAATTTCAGTACCGCTTCGACAAACTCTACGAGTACTACCAGCAGAAAGCCACGAAGAGACGCAACATACTGGGCGGAGAACGGCTCTCATTCAGCAAGATCGAGCACCTTTGTCTTTGCAACGAAGACAAGGAGCGACGTGAATTTGAAAAATGAAGACTTTTGGTTCCTCATAGGGCCAAAGGAAGACGACTCCCATGATGGGGCAGCGCATGGTGTCATTTCATCATAAATACCTGATGCGCCAAGAACGCCCACTCAATGAAGGAAGCAAACCATAGTCAAGAACTTGGCAAACCTTGGAATAGATTACGTCGTCGAAAGAAAGTTACATATGTGGAAAACGAAGCCTCATGCAGTACCCGAAGAGGACTGGGCGAAGGCAAACGAGTGTAACAGAATAGAAGCGGCGAGAGAAATAGTGAAAAAGTTATATCAAAAATTCAATTATGGCAGACCAATGAGAACTGTTTGTGACCGAGCTATGCAGAAGTTATATGGGTTACAGTGCTCAGAACTGTTGATAAAGCGAGGGTGGGAACAATTGTCGAAAAATATCAACGAGAAGATACAGAAGTACGTATCAGCGATGGATAAGATAAAAGCTCCGGAAATGACTGGAAAAGTTGGTTATTCCACCATCCAAAATATCTTGGGGAATATTAGCATCGCAAAATGGGGGGATGATAACCTCGATAAAGAAGAATTCGAAGATACATTGTTATAAACGGCGATGGAGGCAAGATCGAGAGACACAGAAGAAAGTCCGCATTTGTTATTAGAAGGTAAAGCTGGAGCGGGGAAGACATGATTTGATGCAGTTGCTATACACACCGGAAATTGCATCTATTTTACCGAATGATGCTAAAGGAGTAGGCCAAATGGAAATGAATGAGTCCCAGAATATGTTGAGGGTGGATGAAGCTAGCGAGAACTTTTGGAATTCGAATGAGTAATTGGCGGCTATATATTCTATGCACCATAACAGCTGAGACTCGAAAATTCATGGATCGAAACAACATAACGAAGCCACTATGGCGGTAATCGCGATTAACAATTTTAACAATCTACAACAATTTGAAAAGTTAGCGGATTTTGACGGCGCAAAACGGAGGTTCGTACATGCTAAGTTTACTAGCAGACTTACAATTCAAGAGCGATGGAATGTAACAAACATGGCAAGCCAAAACACGTTACAGCAATGGATGGAAAAGTGGGATCCGACAGCAGCATTGGAATCACCACTGATGGCGACAGAGGAAGAATACAGGACAATGATTAATAAATTAGTACAAATAATAGACACAGTCAAAGCAGAAGATGAATCAGAGGAAGAGGTAGAAGAAACACTTACGGTGACAGAAACATTATTAGATAAAATGGCGACGAATATGAATCTCAGTCAAACGACGTTGCAAGCAACGAAGTACAAAAGATAAGTGAACAACAAGTCGACATAGAAGAGTGGATCAACGCAAACGATGCACAAGATCCAGATGCATTTGAGAGTCAAGGAGAGATGTATGTATGTATGTTTATTCGCCTCGTAATAATCAATATAAAATTTAAGGATACAGAAGAATAAAAGACAGGATAGTTGCACAAGGCCCTGTCGACCTAAAACACTGCTGTGCGGCAAAAACCCTTGAAAAAAAAATTTATGTAAAAAAAAAAACAATAATATTAATATTTAGAAAAAGACGCAAATTTACAAAAACACAACATAGAAATTTATACAGGTAATGATACAGATAATGCAAAGTATATATATATATATATATTTAAAAGAAAAGAATCTATTTGCATCAAATTGGGCTACCTACATATAAAGGAGTTAAAAAAAAATATAGCGGGGTAGGAGTGGAGGCAGGTTCTATCAAAATTTTTAATGAGTCTGAGTGACTCAAATGCCGATTTACCTAGTTAATATTCTAATGAGAGAAAAAAAACGTAATAATTTAATTTTCATTCTATATCGGTCAAATTCTTCGGTTTTAAGGTTAGGGTGGATTTGCTTAAAATAGTGTTAAATTTGAAATGGAAGTCTTCACATTCTCCAGGCATGAGCCAAAGATGGACCACATCTCGACAAAGCAATCCATCAGTGGCGCATTTGACAAGAGATGTGGCAATGAGTGGATTTAGGCCGAAATTCTTTGGGATTGGTTATAGAAGACACGAATCCTAAAATGATGCATAAAAAGTATAAAGTAGAATAAACAAACTCCTGACTGTGAATACCAATCATTAAAGGGGTTTCCTGTTTTTAGTAGTTTGTCTGTTTTTTTTTTTAGTTAATGAATGTTATATCCGAGTTTCGAAAGAGCCAAATTGAAATTCAAATTATGCTGCTGCTAATACCCCGCAGACCGAAATCATAGAAGGTCTAGACAGCCAGGAGATTGGTATAGGTAATTTAAAGGAAAAAGGAGAAGAAAATTAATTAAATACTGATACAAGTTATTCAACAATAGCACAGTGTGAAATCCTGTTGATATAATCATGTCAAGGGTAGTTAATATATTATTTATCGCTTGCACTATGGGGAAGCTGCTTTGTTCCAAGATAGAGATTGACACATGGCGGTTTACGTACAGCTGTTTTGTAGCCTATATTTATTGTTTTTTTTAAATTGATCTGATTATCCAGCAGGCAGAAAATTTAAATAATTGATTGTATGCTGAGAACCTAATTAATGCATTTTTATTGTCCAGTTGTGAATGTCTGTCCCACTTAAGATATCTTTCATTTGATTCATCTTGATTCCGGAGGCTGCTATACAGTAGTCCTCAACTTTAAACACCAAAATCACCTGAAAATAAAATCTTGAAACCAGTAACACAATCTAGAGAAATCAACGGGTCTAATACAATGCTAGCATAGAAGATATACTAGCAGAGGCAATGCAAGAAGCGTTTATGGGAGACGATTTAAACACATTAGAACATGATTGCGTCATGGTGGAAGGCAGGACATCTGATAGGACAGCTTTTGCATATTCGCAAAAACAACTACTTTATTAACAGCAAAATATCACAGCACAACACACACTACTGACTCAGCCCCAGACTAGAATAACTTATTTTTATCGATAGCGACACTTATGGCAAAACTTGTTTATTACGTCGTAGTAATTTGACTCTTGCAAGTGTAATCTCACAATGGATAGCAAATGAATAAGAACAATAATAAAGAATGCTAAACACACAACGCATCTCCCCTTTTATTCTAAAGTTCACAATCTACAAATTCAGTCTATCAGGAGGTCTCCTATTTCTGAACGGTTGCCTCCTTATTGCTGGTAAAGAAGATTGCACGCAAATAATTACAAAAGCGCTGTACTTTTATCGCTCCAGTAACAACTCGTGTAGATATTGAAAATCGATGAAAAAAGGGCGATGGAAAGGAAAACGCCCATCAAATTATTTAAACAAATTCTTCTTAGTCATCGCAACTGCTGTTTCTGTGGCACTAATTAATACCTGTTGGGAGTGCAGACGATCTTGCATAGAAGCTGGACGCGTGAGTCAGAATTAATATAATGACATGTGGAAAACTGATTTTATCTCAAAGCTGACAGGATTGCATTTGATTTACACTATGAATTTGCTTATGTTTATTCCTATTTGGATTCTGATTGAATCTTTTTCCGCGCATCTCACAAGGAAATGGTTTCTCGTTGGAATGAATTCTCATGTGTCTTGAAACACTAAGGTTGTTCGCGAATGCTTTTCCGCAAATTTCGCACCAATGAGATTTTTCTTTAAAATGAATTTGCATGTGTTCGGAAGTTCTGGATCTGGTGTAAAATGTTTTCCCGCAGATTTTGCAAGAAAACGGTTTCTCTCCGCTGTGAATACGCATATGTCTCTTCAAAGTTGGTTTCTGAGTAAACTTCCTTCCACATATTTCACATCCATATGGTTTTTCACCGGTATGGATACGTATATGCCTGTTTAAATGACATTTCCGAACAAAACTCTTCTCGCAAACATCGCATTTGAACATCTTTTCTTGGGTATGACTCCGTATGTGTCGATTCAAAACACTCCTTTGTCGAAAAACTTTGTCACACACTCGACAAGTTAACGGTTTTTCATTTGTATGAGCACTCATGAAGCTGTTCTTTTGGTGTTCGCGACTATAAGTTATGCTGTAAAAATTACCAGTATAATTGAAGTTGATATCAATCCAGGAACTATATATAGCATAAAGTATAACTAAACTGTCGAAGTCGCTAAATGTCAGATAAGATAAGTTTCAGTTAAATTTATCATTGCTTTAACGCCTCAAATTCTTATCGGTTCCGCGATATGTACAATGCCCCTTTCTCCCATCATCAAAGGTAAACACGAACTCTGCCATATGCTCCCGGAAACACTTCAACGACTCGTCCCAACAACCACTTGACACTTGGCGCGTCATTTTTTTATATATTGCGCGTTGATCCCTGCCACTTGGGTCTGCTCATTAAATTAGGGGGTATACCAGTTTCAAGTGTCTCCAAAATTGATCGACTATGGCTTCAGCTTGCTCCCATCTTCCGTGAGGAGCAGTATAAGGAGGCGCGGTGCTATCGATATTGTCGTGCAAAAGACAGTTCGGGGTGGGGGGATCAGATCTAGAAAACTATCACTAACATAGGTCAGTGGACGATCGTTCAAGATATTGTAGATCTCAGTGAAATGTGCCTGTAAGGGGAAGAAAATGCCACTTGATGCTTTGCCTCAAGCGTTCACTGTTGATTTTATTCTGCTCGAGACCGGAAGTATAAAGACGAATTCAAACTGCGATGATGGGCATAGAGAAAGAAGGTTGCGAGACGATGGCAGTTGACATCGACAGAAACCAATTGTTCATATTAACAAATGCGACGAACGAAGACAGCAACGGACAACATATCCAAAGAAAGATTGGGTGATTGCCACCAGGGAAAATTATAGTGAATCTAATTGCTCAACCGGTGATGTGCAAACGATATATCTGTAATAACGCTCCGTTAAACATTGCAGTTTGCACATCACAGGTTGAGCAATTAGATTCACTCTATCCAAAGGAAGTTGATGAAAATCGGGCATAATGGCTTCGAAATAGACTCGAATACAAACAAAATTGCAAATGCTGAAACACGCAATTAACATTTATAAAAAACCAAACGCGTTTTAGTTTTCTCGTGTTGTCTCTATTTTACAGATAAGTTTTGTATTAAGAATTATATTTTATAACATTTATAAAGAACCAAACGTCTGCTAGGTATTATTTTTTTAATTTTTCTGTATTGTGGTTTTATTATTTTCTACAGCATTTATAAGTGACAAAACGTGTGTTGATTATATATATATATATATATATATATATATATATATCATTTATTTTTTCTGTATATGTTATATTAGTAAATTAAATAATAACACTGTTAAATTGTGTTGAGTTGTTTATTTAAGTAGCAGTTATTCAAAGTTAGAATTTAAGGTCGGCGATGGCCTAAAATATTATGGAATCTTCTATTAATAAATACCGACATTTCTACCGAGCGCAACCGAACACATGTGTACCTTACTAGTAGGCCATGGTGCCCGACGACTAATTCGATTAGTGAATTTTTCAAACAAACTCATTCAGGGCGGTGGTGAAATAAAGTGAAGTATCGGTTAATATGGGAATATTTTATCCAAAAATAAACCGAAATTTTATCTGGTCTGATAAGAGACGCAAGATTTGCATCTTAAAGAACAAATGAGAATTCTAAAATAAATCTATGATAAACACATTGCTAAGATACGTTTTAAGATAAATAATACAGCAAAGGGGGAAATGTTAAACTAAAGATTTATAGATGGAGGCGATGTTAGCCTTTCTCTTACACACACATTACCGTATCTAAAGGCATAAATAATACTAAATGATTTGGTAGCTTGGCATCTAAATATGATACGAGAGGGAACAAAACAGGCAAAAAAGAGGCTGACACCAGTACCGGTACATAAAAAAATAACTTACCGAACTATTCAGTTCACTTTTCCTGGAGCAACCGCTTTTGACCAAAGAAAAGATACTGAAGCAACAAATAACATGCGACGCTTCTTCAAGTAATATATCTCATAATTCGCCGATAAACATCTCCATTTCCCATTGAAATAGGCACGGCGAAGGAGCAGCGACTATTTGACAAAACTTCGGAATGGGGCCGCTCTCCTCGACCAAATTGCTACAAGAGCGTCTGTGTCGAATTTGACATTTCGCACGACGATACGTTCGGGGACAGTATTTAATGTGAAGCCGATATTCGAATATCAGCATTTCTAGCATGAATGTATAAAACGCGATGTTTCCTCAGAGATTTAGTCACGAAAACATTCTTTATTTATGAAACCGATTTGATCGGCACCGGAACGCTCGGTGTGTGAATTCGTCTTTACACTTCCGGTCTCGAGCAGAATAAAATCAACAGCGAACGCTTGAAGCAAAGCATCAAATGGCATTTTCTCCCCCTTACGGCCACATTTTATTGAGATCTCCAGTTTCTTGAACGATAGTCCACTGACCTATGTTAGTGATAGTTCTTTAGATCTGATCCCCCACCCACCCCAAACTGTCTTTTGCACGACAATATCGATATCACCGCGCCTTTCGATACTGCTCGTCACGGGAGATGGAAGCAAGCTGAAGCCATAGTCGATCAATTTTGGAGACACTTGAAACTGGTATACCCCCCTAATTTAATGAGCAGACCCAAGTGGCAGGGATCAACGCGCAATATATCAAAAAATGACGCGCCAACTGTCAAGTGGTTGTTGGGACGAGTCGTTGAAGTGATTCCGGGAGCATATGGCAGAGTTCGTGTTTAGCTTTGATGATGGGAGAAAAGGCCTATTATTGTACATATCGCAGAACCGATAAGAATTTGAGGCGTTAAAGCAATGATAAATTTAACTGAAACTTATCTTATCTGAAATTTAGCAACTTCGACAGTTTAGATATACTTTATGCTATATATAGTTCCTGGATTGATATCAACTTCAATTATACTGGTAATTTTTACAACATAATTTATAGTCGCGAACACCAAAAGAACATCTTTATGAGTGCTCAAACCGATGAAAAACTGTTAACTTGTCGAGTGTGTGACAAAGTTTTTCGACAAAGGTGTCTTTTGAATCGACACATGCGGAGTCATACCCAAGAAAAGATGTTCAAATGCGATGTTTGCGCGATGAGTTTTGTTCTGAAATGTAATCTAAACAGACATATACGTATCCATACCGGTGAAACCATATGGGTGTGAAATATGTGGAAGGAAGTTTACTCAGAAAACAACACTGAAGAGACATATGCCTATTCACACCGGAGAGAAACCATTTTCTTGCAAAATCTGCGGAAAAACATTTTACACCAGATCCAGAGCTTCCGAACACATGCAAATTCATTTTAAAGAAAAATCCTATTCGTGTGAAATTTGCGGAAAAGCATTCACGAACAACTCCAGTGTTTCAAGACACATGAGAATTCATTTCAATAATAAAACATATTCTTGCAAAATCTGCGGAGAAACATTTAACACCAGATCCAGAGCTTCCAAACACATGCAAATTCATTCTAAAGAAAACCGTTATTCGTGTGAAATTTGCGGAAAAGCATTCACGAACAATTTCAATGTTTCAAGACACATGAGATTTCATTCCAACGAGAAACCATTTTCTTGCGAGATTTGCGGGAAAAGATTTAATCAGAATTCAAATAAGAATAAACATAAGCAAATTCATAGTGTAAATCAAATGCAATCATGTCAGCTTTAAGATAAAATCAGTTTTCCACATGTCGCTATATTATTTCTTACTGTGATCTGATAATTCCACAGATTCAGCCGTATCCGAGTATGAAATGCTCTCACACGTCCAGCTTCCATACAAGATGGTCTGCGCTCCCAGCAGGTATTAATTAGTGCCACAGAAACCGCAGTTGTGATAAAACAAGAAGAATCTGTTTATTCAAAGTAATTTGATGGGCGTTTTCTTTTCCACCGCCTTTTTTTTCACCGATTTATAATATAATATTTACACGGGTGAATGGTTTTAAATATAGTTTCTGTCAGTTTTACTTTGTTTCCAACAGAACTAATTACAGTGTTCCTCAGAGCAATGAGTTCAACTTGTGAGTAGTCAAACTAGTTTTTGCAAAAATGGAAGGTTGAAAGAATGCTTTTTTTGCTTTACTAAAACCGAAACACTTACACAAATCGATTAGATTTGTAATAAATTCCGGAACGATGAAAGTACAGCGCTATTGTAATTTGTTGCGCCTAATCTTCGTAATATCTCTTGTTTTTTTTCATATGTTGACAATGGCATTTCGTGTTCATGCCTCTAGTATGATTGGTGTCAGAAATTTGAAGAAGAATTTGCACTGCAATCAGTAACATAGTTGGAACCTTGACAAGAAACCACAACCGTGAAATTGATCCGTGTGCGTTATGCAGAAGACCATAAGTCGATAGTTCGTAGCGGTGACGCAACTAGTAGGCGATTTCGACGATACGCCCCCTGCCTCTAGTATAGTTGGTGTCAGAAATTTGAAGTTTTGTTGTTGTTTTGTCAAAAGGGTGCATACATATGTATTGTTTAATGTTATGGCTTGCTATTCCATTCTTGTAGCTCGTTTTTGATAGGAATTTTGTTATCCTATTGTGTATACATTTTGTTTGTAGTGACCTAGTTTATACAATCTGTGAAAAATAAATTGTCATGTCGATTGAGAATGATAAGCCACGAGCCGATTGGTTGAATTTAGTTTTTTTAAAGCGGGGACTGTGTATTTTACTTGGTCGATACTAGTATCGATCTCCTCTTGATCGTCTACCAAAGTTTGCAGAAAAATTACATTTTATTGCGCCACCCCTCATTTTTATTTTATTTTTTTAATAAGAGTTGATTTGAAAAATTACGGTCAAAATTGTACCTGCTGATAATCATAATCTTGATTAAAATTTTTTCGAAAATCTTCAGATTGAATGAATATATATCCATGATCAGTCTAGTCTAGAGCAAACCAATTCCCTTTCTCGTCTGACTAATCATAAATATATCCAATCTATTTATAATAATCCATTTATATGAAATTTAACTATATCTTATAAAGAGTTTGACAGTTTCTATGATTACCATGTTGAACATTTGATGATCCTCTACCGAACTCTGTTTGAAAATAAATAAGTTAGCATCTACAAACGTCACACGTTAGCAAAACCAGACATGTCGCATTATTTTTTGTTTTTGTACTCGACATAATTGGAAACTGTGTTCTAATAATATACAACACGTCACAGGCGCACAACTGATATATTTTATATATACTTGCTTTTGCAAATTGTATATTTTGATTTTAATATTTGACTTTTATAGGCAGATATGACATCTTCAAATGAGAAGGAAACCAGGGCTCTCAACGTGTCAGAAGTAACCAAATCTTGCACGAAATACCAAAATGTGGTCATTCGTGGAAATTTGTCCAAATTAGCGATGTGCGCATAACGACAAAACTAAATCATTTCACGCCAAATAAGATGATGACCAGAAATCTATGGACATCGTATGCTTTATTTTGTCTCCTTATTGTTAAGGAAAGTGTGATGAATTGAAATTCGAGTATAACTCTCAACAAAATCAAATTCCGAAAAATCGAACAGTGTCTAAAAATTAAAGACTTTAAAGACAACAGATATGAAGACGCCTATTACGTTAAAAGTGATTGAAGTAAATCCGTCAAACCCAGTGATGGAAGGGGGCGAAGCGCAGTATGTGCAGGACGTCGGCTTAGCCGACGATTACGACAAAATAGATCTATCTTTATGGGACGATAAAATCGGCACGTATACCATCGGCGCGTCATATAGACATTTAAATCAAATCCTACGGTGGCAATCTTTACTTTAATTTATCCACCTTCTCCACGAAAGAAAAAATATGCCTTTGCAAAGATGCCTTTGACGAAGGAATATGGGAAATGCGATGACTGTAGTACTTTCGTAAGAGAAAATGTCAAGAAACTATGACTGCGACGATAGAGAAAGAAGACGGCGAGATGATGACAGTTGACGACGATAGAGAACATTGTTCATATTAACAAATACGTCGAACGAAGACAGCGACGAGCATGTCCAAAGAAAGTTAATGAAAATCGGGCATAATCGCATTGAAATAGACTCGAATACAAACAAAATTGCAAATGCTGAAATACGCAATTAACATCTATAAAAAATCAAAAGTGTATTAGATTTTTTATTTTTTTGTACTGTTCCTATTTTTTAGATAAGTTTTGTATTAAGCATTTCATTTTCTAACATTTATAAAGAACTAAAGAGGTCTGTTAGGTAATATTTTTTAAAATTTTTTGTATCGTGTTTTATTATTTCCTACAGCATTTATTAGTGACGAAACGTTTGTTGAATATATATATATATATATATATATTTGTATATATGTTATATTAGTAAATTAAATTATAACTCTGTTAAATTGTATAAAGTTGTTAATTCAAGTAGCAGTCATTCAAAGTTAGAATTTAAGGTCGGCGATGGTGTAAAATATTATGGAATTTTAATTTTTTAATAAATACCGACATGCCTACTAAGGGCAACCGAACACGTGTTTAAGGTGCAAGTTCCATTTAAAACGTGCGAAATTGAGGTCTTCTTTTGCATTTAAACGTGATTGCAAAGTGCCCGTCGCCATGGTGCCCGACGACTAATTCGATTAGTGAATTTTTCAAACAAACTTATTCAGGGCGCAGTGCTGAAATAAAGTGAAGTATCGGTTAATATGAAAATATTTGATCCAAAAATAAACCGAAATTTTATCTGGTCTTATAAGAGGCGCAAAATTTGAATCTTAAAGAACAAATATGAGAATTCTGAAATGAATCTATGATAAACACATCGCTAAGATACGTTTTAAGATAAATAATAGGGCACATATATCTAATATCTCCCATATTAAAGTTAAACCAAAGATTTATACACGGAGGGGAAGTTAGCCTTTCACTCACACACACATTACCGTATCTAAGGCATAAATAATACTAAATGATTTAATAGCTTGGCATCTAAATATGATATGAGAAGGAACAAAACAAACAAATTCCCTATCTTTCGTATTTGAGTGAATCTTTGGTTTGAACTAGGATACCGTACCTGACAGGCTGACACCAAAACCAGTACATAAAAACTTACCGAACTATTCAGTTAACTCGTCCTAAGGCAACCGCTTTTGACCAAAAAAAGATTCTGAAGCAACAAATAACACGCCACGCTTCTCCAAGTACTAAACCTCGTAATTTGCCAATGAACATCTCTCCATTCTCCACTGATATAAGCACGGCGAAGGAGCAGCGACTATTTGACAAAACAAACGTCTGCTGAATGCGGCCGCTCTCCACGACCAAATTGCCACAAGGGCAACTACGTCGAATTTGACATTTCGCACGACGATATGTTTGGCGGCAGTGTTATTATTATCCTATATTATTTTGCCTGTGATCTGATGATTCCATGGACTTGGCCGTACCCGAACAAGAAATGATCTCATACGTCCAGCTTCTATACAAGATCGTCTGCTTTCCCAACAGGCATCAATTTGTGTCACACAAACATCAGTTGCGATAACACAAGAAGAATTTGTTTGTTTGAAATATTTCGATGGGAGTTTTCCTTTTCATCGACTTTTTATCGATTTTTAATATTTACACGCGTGAATGGTTTTAAATATAGTTTCTGTCAGTTTTACTTTGTTTTCAACAGAACGAATTACAGTGTTCCTCAGAGCAATGAGTTCAACTAATGGGTAGTCAACTAGTTTTTGCGAAAATGGGAGTTTGAAATTTTTTGGCTTTATAAAAAATCGACACACTTACACAAATCGATAAGATTTGTAATAAATGTAGCTACATATTCTGGAACGATGATGGTACTGCGCTTTTGTAATTTGTTGCGCGTAATCTTAACATCTAATCGTAACATCTCTTGCTTTTTCATATGTTGACAATGGCATTTCCTGTTCATGCCTCTAGAATGATTGGTGTCAGAAATTTGAAGAAGAATTTGTACTGCAATCAGTAACATAGTTGGAATCTTGACAAGAAACCACAACCGTGAAATTGATCCGTGTGCGTTATGCAGAAGACCATAACAGTCGATAGTTCGTAGCGGTGACGCAACTAGTAGGCGATTTCGACGATACGCCCCCTTTCCAACAATGTTTTAATATTTTTTCTATACTTTTCGAAACCATGAAAAATGTATGGTTTTATGCTGTGGCTTACTACTTATTCCCTTTTCGGTATTTTGGTTTCGATATGCGTAGAAAATAACCAATGATGCCTGCTAAGGTACAGACTACGGAGTCTTTACAGGCTTTTTGTTCACTAACGAACGAGGTCATAAGATGTTCTACTGGAGAAATCTTAGCAAAATTTAGATGTTCCGGTGACACAAGCGGTCAGCTCAGTCAGTGAAGCTTTTCAAAATACGCATCTTTATTATCCCGACTTCGAATCCTGTGAGAGATGATTATATGCGAGAGGTCTGCTGGACGGCTCGCCGATGCACGGTTATTCACTTAACGTCATGTCCATGCACGTTTAAGCCGTATTCTCGACTTTATCCTACTGCAGAACAAAAATTAAATCCTATCCTATGTTAAAAATTTAGAGCTAAAACAGCTTTGAAGTTGACCTCCTTCTGTCTGTGGGAAGAAACAACTCCCTTTAAAACACCCCTTTGATGAACCCCATATGAAGCCAGAGTCCCGTTATTGCAGAAAATCGGAAATAACAATGTAATATAGAAATCCAAAATATTTCAGTGACGCTATTTGGCAGATTTTCAGATTATATTTTTCGTTACGCTATGTATCTGGTCATGGCTCAGGCGTAACGTTAAGGTGTTAAGGCGTTGGAGTGGTCTTAATAGCTATATACGTTGTAGGGAAAAGTCGCTCAAACAACGAAAAATAGCATGTACGTAAAGTACAGCAAATAGATATATATATAAATATATATGTTATGAAATAAATCTAGACTGCGACGAATTCGATAAATGTGAGATAAGGTAAGTTTAACAGCGTGTCTGAGACTAATCTACGGCATTTATCTTTCTATGCCTTGCAGTACATACGTCTTGCCGGTAGCTACTCTATTCCCGTTGTATAATCCAATCAGCGAGAAATTCAAGTATGATATGTCTACAACGAAAATTGTCGCAGAATTTGCCGATATCGGTACGGCCATGCAACCTTATAACCAAAAGACATCGAGGCAGAATTTAAAATTCACTTTCGAGATTGTGACAATGAAATTAAGGAGTGTTTCACGGACTGCGAGTTAAATTTGACATGAACTGGATGAAGTATATACAATTAAAAAAAACGTTTTCGATCTTCAGAGGAGAATCGCACTGATGAAAGCAAGTCTCAGGAAGCAACAACCAAGATGACGATTGCAGAAGCAAAAGCAGCTGCAAGCAGAAGAAGCAGAAAACTCCTTCAGCAATGTTTAAAATGAAATAACATTTCTCAAAATAAAATACCTCAAAAGGGCCGTCAGTAATATAGACAATGCACCGCCAAGTTGCATTTGATTCACCGAATCAGCCTAGCACTCCAAATTTAATTTCCTATAATTACTCGCCTGTTGTTAACTATTCATCCCAAGTATGGCCTACAGATATCTATATTAGCAGACCAACTGAATCACAGTGTTGTGGTAATTGAGCCAATGGAGAGAATAAATGATAACATTATTGAATGACAAAGAATAGATCGTGAACAATCTCGATAAAATATTCATCTTCGTAGTGTAGATAAAAGAATGGAACACTTTCCGATTTTTTCCCCTCCAAAACTTCTTCGTGGGTTCTACTGCATGTAAAAGTGCAGACGAAATAACAGACACGAGTGTAACCCAGCATTCGGAAACCTGAGATGGTGGACAAGTTTCATAAGAAAAGTTTCATTTTCTTTCATTTTGAACTCGTAGCTCCCTCTAACATGAAAAGCTTGTTGAACATTCATGGATTCTCGATTTGCATTCGCAATCACAGGAATCCGTGAGAGACTGTGGCCTGTCTGAGGTACTCTGATTTGTTCTGACCCAAATATGACAGGTATGCAATTGAGCCCTGTTTGAATATTTTCCCGCAAATGATTTCTCAATAAAATGAATTTTCTTAGCATGAATTAGCTTTCTTCTCATTGACATGAGTTATCGCAGAAACATTCGATCTGGTTCTGAATAATTTCCACAATTTTGCGAGAAAATAGTTTCTCTCTCGTGTGAGCACGTACATGCTCTTTCAGCATTTTCTTCTCAACAAACTGTAACATATACTTCACCCCTATATGTTTTTTGTCCGGTATGGATAAGTATATGTTTATATAATTGAAATTCATCAGTAAAACTCGTTTCGCAATTTACAACTGAATCTCATTTTTCTCTGGTATGAGTCAACATATGCCGATTCGGGTGGTACTTTTTTAGGAAAGCTTTATCGCACCCTTCGCAAGTAAATGACCTTTTTCCAGTATAAACACACATATGGACGTTCAGTTTTCATTTGTGACTGAAACATTCATGACATGACAATTATCCTTTTGTCCACGGTCGCTGTAGCTGAAAAAACGTGAAAAATGAGATGATGTACAAATATTTGTTTTAATGAAACGCAATGAAGTTGTTGAAATGACATATGCAAATAACAACGGAGATTACGTATGGCCTACAAACGTGATAACGATGTCGCTAAATGATAGTCTGTATCTCTTACTATTGAAGAACGATTGGAATGCCCTATATTGTTCACTATGTCGGCGTGTGGTGATTTTTTATTGACGCGTGGACTTGACAAACGCATTATGTTGTATATTGCCTAGCCTGTTTTTAGTCAAAAGGGTATTTAGATTTCGTAGTGGGTTCCTGGAAGTATATTTTTTCCAGTTACATTCTGCTAATTCATATCCGGGTTCTTTTGATTACCAGGGAAAACGTCTCAGAAAACAGTTCATTACACCATGTGGAAAACCCATTTCCTGGTGAAGTTGGCGAAAAAGGCTTCCGACGTAAATGTTTTTTAAATCTACATATGCAAACTCATACCAGACAAAAAAAGATGTTTAGCTGTATGTTTTGAGAGATTAGTTTCATTCATGAATTACACTTGAACAGGCACATACGTATCCACACCGGGGAAACATCATGAAATTCATAGCAATGAAAAATTTTATTTGCGGGAAAGCATACAATAAATACTAGGTTCAGTGCTTCGAGACACATGGGAATTCATACCAATGAAAACCCATATTCTTGTGAGATTTGTCGAAACTAATTTAATCAGAGATCACATGTGAACCAACATATGCCAATATTTGAATCATATTGCAGATCAAACGTAATTCCAGAAACAAGCAGTCACTAAATATATTATGTGCATGGAATCTGTGGACACCATTGATTATTTATGTATAGCATTTTTGATATTTTTTCATTCCCTCTCACGAGGTAATTTACTGAATGAAGGAATAAAAGGGAATAAAACCCATGCGTGTGCTTCTTATCATGGCAAGTATATCCACGAGAGAAAAACGAAATAATTTTCGGATTAGGCGAAGAAAGATACAACGTCAAGGGTAAGCGATAATAATCATAGTTTTTCTACCATCAGGTTCTCCGTGGAATATGTGGTATCGAAGAAAATAATAGGCGAGACTGTTTTGTCGAGGCGTCAAAAGTACAGTCATTAATTAAGAAAGATGAAAAATGGAGATGCAAAACTCGGAGGAAGTAGTATGAAAAAGACGCCGAAAGGTCAAATAAATAGGCATATACCCGATTCAAACGACATTTCTTTGAAAGCAGGAAAAGAGCAGGAACATAAGTAGTGAAGGAGATATGAAAGAGCCAACGAAGTCGTTGAAAATTACTCCCAGAATGGAGGTTACTCGGCTTAAAACTAAACCAGTTGATATTCTTTTTACAGAAGGAACCTTAAACAGAAAAAAGATAGGATTAAAAACACTAGGGAAAATGCGGTGTGTAACGAAGAACGATTTACAGATTCTCGTTTCGAAGGGAGACTCAGAAGCTCCAAACGTGAAATAGATTTTTCAATATCACGTGGAAAACCTCAACACTCTAATGCAAACGTGGAATCGGAGGCTGGTAAATACTCACTATCTAGGCGCTAGATGTTACACTTATTTAGCCAATTTAATCCACAAAACCCCATTTTTAAAGCAATTCCTCGGAAGGGGGGGGGGGGGGGGGGGGGGGCTTTCAGGCATCTTTAACCCTGATTGTGACGAGTCATGGCGCCAATTAATGTCAAAAATAGAAACGAAAAAATGTCTAAATTCGAAACCTCTCAAAAAATCCGAGAATTAAAAACTTTTTACAGTGATCATAGCATTGACATACTCCGGTTAAGATCAGAAATTATTTCCGATTCGGCCAATCGACAGCGACATAGTAACAGAGAAAATAGTTTTGAAATAGCAACGTTGGCGTGCATGAAAATAAAAAAATGGGAAATATGAATGTAAATATCTGCGTATTGAACGTCCCAAGTATAAATATAGATGTAAGTACAAAATCAAGAATGCCTTTCGGATATCTCATTACAATTTAAGATACTGGCTAAATAAAACCTTGCAATACCACCCGTAAATTCTACGAAGAACATTCTACGGATTCGGAATGTCGGAAATTCTACGGATCCGCGAAACGAAACAGATTCGCATTCAGATAGGCAAATAGTGGAAGATTTAGACTGTTTGACTGGTGATTTGTCTCAGGTAAATTGCGCTGAACCATGAACCCCAGAGCCAAAAGACTTGGAACCCAGCCCAACTTAGCTAATAAACGAATCAAGAAGATTCTAGCTCTACGCACTCGCCGTTCAGACCAAAATCCAACACGGACCAATCCGATTCTGACGACAGTGATTTTACCCCACGGGGTAAGAAAGATCTAATCGAATTACTTGCGATACTTGGAAACAAAACAGGCGAAAAAAGGGAAACTGACGCTCAGTTTGTCATTTCGGAAAAAGACTGGGGTGAAACGAGAAATCAATTACGAAGACTGGGAAGATAAAATGAGGAAAGGTATGAAACAATTCAATGCGTATTTCTCATTTGCATTTCATCGCAACACATTTAACAATGAACGCGGTTCGCGGGTTTTCCCCTGTACGGGATACTGTCGCTTTACGGGATGCGGTCGGAAATTCAGTATCACGTCGCACCAAAAACATTACAGAATGATGTACGCTAAATACGTTGAGGAAATTACGCACAACAAAAATACTTTGACCTGAAGGCGAACGTCGCCAAAACTTACAGGGGATGTTAAACCGCGTGAATACTATCTAAACAACTTGAACAAAATACCCACCGACGTTTATCAATCGGGTAATAAAGACAATGCACCATCCGTCAGTGTTTTAAAAAGAGCCCGTTTGGAAGCCAGAAAAATACTCTTGGGGTCGAATCAATCGGAATCTTTGGAGTTATTAAAGAAAACAAAATAAGAATGATTCAAATTCAGAAAAAAATATTCGTGGATCTTTGTAACAAGTATCGCAATTATCTGCTGGTATTATGATGGGTCTCAGGAAACCATTGGCATAGTGCAAGAAATTGGGAATAGCCACGAAATTGGGAATAGCAACATAATATATAAAAGCGATGGGTTGTATATTCAAGTCCTTTGAAAATATTAAGCCATTTTACATTTACAAGATAGCGGTCCGTCGCCCAGTTGAGAGAAAAGCCCCCTTTAGCGGTGGCTTCATACGTAAGAAATGAACATCAACACGGCTTCAATAAAGTCATCAAGAATTGAAAAGAACACGCCTTCGAAATCGAAAATACTCCCGTCTCAATGAAATGGCAACGATTTACGACAATTTAAACTCGGCGCTAATTCGCAAATTTAATGACTGTCGAATTTTGAGAAGTCGAAAGAGAAAATTGCATACATCACCACACGAAGAGGTCGAAGAAAGCAAAACGGGACACGTCTATAGGCAAATACTTTCAAACGCCAAAAAAGGCAATGAGGTATTTATCAAGTGTTGAAGTAAGGAACGCATATTCTGAACATTCATTAAGTTTGCCTATGCATTTTACGCCATCTCAGTTTAGCCCAACAAAAAATAGAATCGCGGATGAGAAACGAATCCCAGCAAACGTTGGGTCTATGTCGCTGTCACCCACACCATTTCCAAGACAATCGACGCCAGTTCACTCGAAATCAGTAAGACAGACCGAATGCCCACAACACGTATGGATAGTTGTTGGTATCTGCATTACGAAAAGAATTCTTTCGTCCGCATGAGTACACCGAAAAATATAATATATGTCGAAGAGTTCATTATATGACCCTCAATGATCAAATTCATAAATGTTCTTTAGGCAGAGAATTCTTTCAAAAATTGGCTCCTTTAAGACTGCACAAACATCAAGTACGGTATCGCGCTATTGAAAAACGCTCTATTAAGACGAGTTTCGCAAGCTATCCAATGACAAATTAAAGAGCTTATTTAGCCTGATGAAATGCTCGCAGCTCTATAAAAACATCAGCAACAAAATTTGAAAAACCTTCTTTCCAAGCAAAGTCTGAAGTAGTGCTTGGAAAGTATCGACTAATAGCCCCTTGTAAGGCAAAAATCGTCTTCGAAATGTAGTACCAGCAAGTTCGTGACTGTACTTGAAGTGGAAAATAGAACATAACCATTATTATTATTTTTTGCTATCGTATAAGTGAAAAATGGTAACTTCAGTATTTTTTGCAAGTATGATGTCTCTTGCAGCTTGCTCTGGGCAAATTTTGATAAAAAATAAAATTCACCCTCTGTCTCGGATTGCGCCCAAAACTGCAAATGAATGCCCTGAGTGAAACTTGATTACAAAACACGAGTTTCAATTCAAGAAGCGACGTCACCAGTGTTCTCTCTGATAAAAATTTCACGCTTAGCAAATATTTAGTGAGCATGAGCATTTTATAATGCTGAGTTAAAAAGAATTACCAACTTTGTAAACCGAGTTTGGGAACCGCTGGTCTGGTAGAAGCTTAATAAAAGCGAACAAATTACACTCCTACTTCAAATAGTTTCTTCTTGTTTTCGTGGTTTTCCAATGTTTATACACTTTACCTATATTCATTGCTGAATCTTCGTAGGTAGCTGATTTATCATCAGCTGTTTCCGATGCTGTAATGATGGACTTGACCATCATGAGTTGGTCCAAATGATATGGCTCCAGCCTGCACCCATTCTTTGTTTTGTCTGTTCATGAGGCTGAAGCATCTATCACAGTAGGCACTGGAGGCTTGGAGGGAAGAGCATATCTGGAGGAGGCAAAGAATAGTTGAAAACTTTTCATTTCCAAAACATATTCTAGCCAAGTCACTCAAGCCTACGCTGCCGCATGGTTTAAACATTTCCTTTGCCAAGAACTTGAAACCATTGTAGGCACTCCTAGTATCACTTTCCATGCCGAGAGCCCTGACAGTGAAAGAAGCAGCTGTATTGTTTTAAGAGCACATCTATCTCATTTAAGCCAATATCGAAATCAGCTTGTTTTATGCGGTAGTACTCGAATATACACCAATTAGATAGTTTGTTATCACCAGGAAATCGTTTTTTCAAATAATAACACAGTCTCAATAAATCTGACTACTGGAGCCATTTCCTCCATAGTTAATGTTTATTTATTTACCAAATCTTGGACAGTCGCTCTCCAGTTTTTGTGTCCACCCAAGTACTGCACCTGAAGCTTGGCGATCTTGCCGTAAGCGACTTGTTGTGCTTCTATAGGAGTTATATCACTCTTTTAAAATGTTTTTGATAAATCTGCAAGTTCCGTTAGAATATCGTTCAGGACAAACAATGCAGATTTAATTTGCGTTGATTTCAGCTTTGCAGCGAAGTAAACAGCCACAGGATCACGAGCTCCTATTTCTTTGCAGTATTCAAGAAGTACATCATAGTTTTCTACTAGTGCTTGTATAGCAAAATGACAAGACAACCACCTTACATCATTTACGCCTTTGAAAAATATTAGGCCATGACCGGATGCCTGAGCAATAATAGCCTTCAAGTCTTCTTAAGCTTCTTATCTGAGGATCTGCCGAACATAGTATAGACAGTTCTTACCAACTATGGAGTACGAGTTCAAATTTTTCTTCAAATGAACTCACAACGTGACTGTTTCTTGGAGTTTTATGCGCAATTCCCTAGCCTCCAGCATCTGCCCAACCAAAGTCCAAAGTAAAGATGCAACAAGATCCAATGAAACTAAAACTGTATTCAATGATTTCACTAAACAAGCAGTAAATGTTGAACAGCGTGAAACCTTCGGAAATTTACGATAAAACTAATATATGATGACACAGTCACTGTAATACAATATAAATATTCTACAGTTAACTATTGCAATACAAATGAGCAGTAATAATAATCCTAACTATCAAGAATATCACTAACTTATCACAACCCAAACTTAGCCAGAACACTATAACACGATACTCCCAAAACTAAACTCATTTACCAGACTGCAATAATAAACGCCCAAACACAGTCGTAAAACACAAAATGCCTACAAAGCGAAAATCCTTATCGCGCAACACGGGGAAAATACAAAATGCTTTCTGTGACGCAACAAATTCGCATAAACATGTTTGGGCATGTTTTCGTCAGGATAAAAGAGAGAGAGTTATCCCTCGGCGCATATTATAAAAAAACACTAAATTAGAGTTCACTAAAGTAGGACGGCGAAATTACATCTAACACGCTGTGTCCTCCATAGGGCCATCCCACATGGCTTCACAAAAACGGCGTTTAGCACCGTCTCTGTCAGCCACGTCTCCAAATTTAGCCAAGTTCCCGGTATTTACAGCATAACACTGGAGGCTGTAGTTGGTTGGTACCATGGATTTTAGCGGTCCATAGTGTAGACTGCTTGAGTTGAAACACGCGTCAGACGCATCATCCACTAAAATCCATGTTGTGTCTCCTTCAGTTCGACGGCGCCTACTCCTTCCGAGTCGTTTGGTAGTTTTCCAGTTTGGTAGTTTTCCAGCCACAAAGTCGGGGAACAGCATGTGTAAAAGCCACGATTTGCCCGCTCCACTAAAACCTTCGAACATTGAATGTGGCGCGTGGGTAACTGGTTTCATTTTTACTTCAATACACGATGCTAACAAAACCGTTTCCAACTCTATTCGGCTGATTTTCTTTCCCTTCAACCGGGCGCCTCTTGCCCTGTTCATAATTTTCATCACGGAATGATAGGCGTGAGCCCCCGTCTGCATAACTTCTTTCTTCTTCTTTTTGTTCAGTCTGTTAATTAACTTCTTGTTCTTAATAGAAGGGAATTGATTTAGGCTCCGCTTCAAGATTTGGTCGGGTATGGTCCGGTTAGAAGACCCGTCAGGCCCACTCTGCTCCATCATGAGCTTCTCCAACATTTGCTTAGTTGATGGAATATCTAACTCTTCATGTAATCGTTTTTCTTCATGTAGTCGTTGTGATTTTTCTATCACAATACATTGGTCTAGAGGGGTATATTAAAAAAAACAGCTGCTGGGTGTCATTAAGTACTGTGGAAAAGTTGTTACAGACCTATGAACAACTGTCCAGAGGTGAGTCTTGATATTTTTAACATTATCATCCTGAAAAATATGACCATCTGAATGTTTCCGGCTGTATGATAAAGGGCTTCCAACTAAACAGGGCCGACGAATCTATCCATTGAGCCACAAATTCCTCTGATGATCACGGGATTTAAACAGGTATATACCTTTCCAATATAAACTGCGAGTAAAAATAGAATAATGAAAATTCGACGGAACCGTGTCTCGAGCCCAAGACATTTTGAATACCAGAGACGAATCTATCCATTGAGCCACAAATTCCTCTGATGATCACGGGATTTAAACAGTTATATATATATATACCTTTCCAACATAAACTGCGAGTATAATGAAGGCTCGGCCGAACCGAGTCTTGAACTCAAGACATCTTGAATACCAGCGATAAATCTTTCCATTGAGCCACAAATTCCTCTGATGGTAACGGGATTTAAACAGGTATATACCTTTCAAACATAAACTTCGAGTAATAACAGCATAATGAAAACTCGACGGAACAGAGCCTCGAACTCAAGACATCTTGAATACCAGCGATAAATTTTTCCATTGAACCACAAGTTCCTCTGATGAATTTCTGTTTTAAACAGGTATATACCTTTCCAACATAAACTGCGACTAATAATAGAATAATGAAAATTCGACCGAACCGTGTCTCGAACTCAAGACAACTTGAACACCTGCGATGAATCTATCCATTGAGCAACAAATTCCTCTGATGGTAACGGGATTTAAACAGGTATATACCTTTCAAACATAAACTTCGAGTAATAACAGCATAATGAAAACTCGACGGAACAGAGCCTCGAACTCAAGACATCTTGAATACCAGCGATAAATTTTTCCATTGAACCACAAGTTCCTCTGATGAATTTCTGTTTTAAACAGGTATATACCTTTCCAACATAAACTGCGACTAATAATAGAATAATGAAAATTCGACCGAACCGTGTCTCGAACTCAAGACAACTTGAACACCTGCGATGAATCTATCCATTGAGCAACAAATTCCTCTGATGGTAACGGGATTTAAACAGGTATATACCTTTCAAACATAAACTTCGAGTAATAACAGCATAACGAAAACTCGACGGAACGGAGCCTCGAACTCAAGACATCTTGAATACCAGCGATAAATTTTTCCATTGAACCACAAGTTCCTCTGATGAATTTCTGTTTTAAACAGATATATACCTTTCCAACATAAACTACGACTAATAATAGAATAATGAAAATTCGACCGAACCGTGTCTCGAACTCAAGACAACTTAAACACCAGCGATGAATCTATCCATTGAGCCACAAATTCCTCTGATGGTAACGGGATTTAAACAGGTATATACCTTTCAAACATAAACTTCGAGTAATAACAGCATAATGAAAACTCGACGGAACAGAGCCTCGAACTCAAGACATCTTGAATACCAGCGATAAATTTTTCCATTGAACCACAAGTTCCTCTGATGAATTTCTGTTTTAAACAGGTATATACCTTTCCAACATAAACTGCGACTAATAATAGAATAATGAAAATTCGACCGAACCGTGTCTCGAACTCAAGACAACTTGAACACCTGCGATGAATCTATCCATTGAGCAACAAATTCCTCTGATGGTAACGGGATTTAAACAGGTATATACCTTTCAAACATAAACTTCGAGTAATAACAGCATAATGAAAACTCGACGGAACAGAGCCTCGAACTCAAGACATCTTGAATACCAGCGATAAATTTTTCCATTGAACCACAAGTTCCTCTGATGAATTTCTGTTTTAAACAGGTATATACCTTTCCAAACATAAACTGCGACTAATAATAGAATAATGAAAATTCGACCGAACCGTGTCTCGAACTCAAGACAACTTGAACACCTGCGATGAATCTATCCATTGAGCAACAAATTCCTCTGATGGTAACGGGATTTAAACAGGTATATACCTTTCAAACATAAACTTCGAGTAATAACAGCATAACGAAAACTCGACGGAACAGAGCCTCGAACTCAAGACATCTTGAATACCAGCGATAAAATTTTTCCATTGAACCACAAGTTCCTCTGATGAATTTCTGTTTTAAACAGATATATACCTTTCCAACATAAACTACGACTAATAATAGAATAATGAAAATTCGACCGAACCGTGTCTCGAACTCAAGACAACTTAAACACCAGCGATGAATCTATCCATTGAGCCACAAATTCCTCTGATGGTAACGGGATTTAAACAGGTATATACCTTTCAAACATAAACTTCGAGTAATAACAGCATAATGAAAACTCGACGGAACAGAGCCTCGAACTCAAGACATCTTGAATACCAGCGATAAATTTTTCTATTGAACCACAAGTTCCTCTGATGAAGTTCTGTTTTAAACAGGTATATACCTTTCCAACATAAACTGCGACTAATAATAGAATAATGAAAATTCGACCGAACCGTGTCTCAAACTCAAGACAACTTGACACCAGCGATGAATCTATCCATTGAGCCACAAATTCCTCTGGTGGTAACGGGATTTAAACAGGTATATACCTTTCAAACATAAACTTCGAGTAATAACAGCATAATGAAAACTCGACTGAACAGAGCCTCGAACTCAAGACATCTTGAATACCAGCGATAAATCTATCCATTGAGCCACAAATTCCTCTGATGATGACGAGATTTAAACAGGTATATACCTTTCAAACATAAACTGCGAGTATACATAGAATAATGAAAGCTCGACGGAACCGTGTCTTGAACTCAAGACAACTTGAACATCAGCGAGGAATCTATCCATTGAGCCACAAACTCCTCAGATGATTAAGGAATTTGAACCTTTCCAATATAAACTGCGAGTAATAACAGCATAATGAAAACTCGACGGAACAAAGCCCCGAACTCAAGACGTCTTGAATAACAGCGATAAATCTTTCCATTGAACCACAAGTTCCTCTGATGAATTTGTGTTTTAAACAGGTATATACCTTTCCGAAATAAACTGCGAGTAATAATAGAATAATGAAAATTCGACGGAACCGAGTCTCGAGCCCAAGACATTTTGAATACCAGCGACGAATCTATCCATTGAGCCACAAATTCCAATGATGATTACGGGATTTAAACAGGCATATACCTTTCCAACTAAACTGCGAGTATAAATAAAATAATGAAAGCTCGACCGAACCGAGTCTTGAACTCAAGACATCTTGAACATCAGCGATGAATCTATCCATTGAGCCACAAATTCCTCTGATGATAACGTGATTTAAACAGGTATATACCTTTCAAATATAAACTGCGAATATATATAGAATAATGAAAGCTCGACGGAACCGTGTCTCGAACTCAAGACAACTTGAACACCAGCGACGAATCTATCCATTGAGCCACAAACTCGTCTGATGCTTAAGGAATTTAAACAGGTATATACCTTTCCAATATAAACTGCGAGTAATAACAGCATAATGAAAAACTCGACGGAACAGAGCCTCGAACTCAAGACATCTTGAATACCAGCGATAAATCTTTCCATTGAACCACAAGTTCCTCTGATGAATTTGTGTTTTAAACAAGTATATACCTTTCCAACATAAACTGCATCTAATAATAGAATAATGAAAATTGGACGGAACCGAGTCTCGAGCCCGAGACATTTTGAATACCAGCGACGAATCTATCCATTGAGCCACAAATTCCTCTGATGGTTACGTGATTTTAAAACAGGTATATACTTTTCCAACTAAACTGCTAGTACAAATAGAATAATGAAAGCTCGACCGAACCGAGGTTTGAACTCAAGACATCTTGAATACCAGCGATAAATCTATCCATTGAGCCACAAATTCCTCTGATGATGACGGGATTTAAACAGGTATATACCTTTCAAACATAAACTGCGAGTATACATAGAATAATGAAAGCTCGACGGAACCGTGTCTCGAACTCAAAACAACTTGAACACCAGCGATGAATCTAACCATTGAGCCACAAACTCCTCGGATGATTAAGGAATTTAAACAGGTATATACCTTTCCAATATAAACTGCGAGTAATAACAGCATAATGAAAACTCGACGGAACAGAGCCTCGAACTCAAGACATCTTGAATACCAGCGATAAATCTTTCCACTAAAACACAAGTTCCTCTGATGAATTTGTGTTTTAAACAGGTATATACCTTTCCAACATAAACTGCGACTAATAATAGAATAATGAAAATTCGACGGAACCGAGTCTCGAGTCCAAGACATTTTGAACACCGGCGACGAATCTATCCATTGAGCCACAAATTGCTCTGATGAATGCGGGATTTAAACAGGTATATACCTTTCCAACTAAACTGCAAGTATAAATAGAATAATGAAAGCTCGACCGAACCGAGTCTTGAACTCCAGACATCTTGAATACCAGCGATAAATCTATCCATTGAGCCACAAATTCCTCTGATGATAACGTGATTTCAATATGTACATACCTTTCAAACATAAACTGCGAGTATATATAGAATAATGAAAGCTCGACGGAACCGTGTCTCGAACTCAAGACAACTTGAACACCAGCGATGAATCTATCCATTGAGCCACAAACTCGTCTGATGCTTAAGGAATTTAAACAGGTATATACCTTTCCAATATAAACTGCGAGTAGTAATAACAGCATAATGAAAACTCGACGGAACAGAGCCTCGAACTCAAGACATCTTGCATACCAGCGATAAATCTTTCCATTGAACCACAAGTTCCTCTGGTGAATTTGTGTTTTAAACAGGTATATACCTTTCCAACATAAACTGCGACTAATAATAGAATAATGAAAATTCGACGGAACCTAGTCTCGAGCCCAAGACATTTTGAATACCAGCGACGAATCTATCCATTGAGCCACAAATTCCTCTGATGATTACGGGATTTGAACAGGTATATATCTTTCCAACTAAACTGCGAGTATAAATAGAATAATGAAAGTTCCACCGAGCCGAGTCCTGAACTCAAGACATCTTGAATACCAGCGATAAATCTATCCATTGAGCCACAAATTTCTCTGATGATAACGGGATTTGAACAGGTATATATACCTTTCAAACATAAACTGCGAGTATACATAGAATAATGAAAGCTCGACGGAACCGTGTCTCGAAATCAAGACAACTTGAACACCAGCGATGAATCTATCCATTGAGCCACAAACTCCTCTGATGATTAAGAAATTAAAACAGATATATACCTTTCCAATATAAACTGCGAGTAATAACAGCATACCGAAAACTCGACGGAACAGAGCCTCGAACTCAAGACAACTTGAACACCAGCGATGATCTATTCATTGAGCCACAAACTCCGCTTATGATTAAGGAATTTAAACAGGTATATACCTTTCCAATATAATTTGCGAGTAATAACAGCATAATGAAAACTCGACGGAACAGAGCCTCGAACTCAAGACATCTTGAATACCAGCGATAAAATCTTTCCATTGAACCACAAGTTCCTCTGATGAATTTGTGTTTTTAAACAGGTATATACCGTTCCCAGCATAAGCGGCGACTAATAATAGAATAATGAAAATTCGACGGAACCGAGTCTCGAGTCCAAGACATTTTGAATACCAGCGACGAATCTATCCATTGAGCCACAAATTCCTCTGGTGATTACGGGATTTTAAACAGGTATATACCTTTCATACTAAACTGCGAGTATAAATAGAATAATGAAATCTCGACCGAACCGAGACTTGAACTCAAGACATCTTGAATACCAGCGATAAATCTATCCATTGAGCCACAAATTCCTCTAATGATAACGGGATATAAACAGGTATATATACCTTTCAAACATAAACTGCGACTAATAATAGAATAACTAAAATTCGACGGAACCGAGTTTCGAGCCCAAGTCATTTTGAATAGCAGCGACTAATCTATCCATTGAGCCACAAATTACTCTGATGATTACGGGATTTTAAACAGGTATATACCTTTCCAACTAAACTGCGAGTATAAATAGAATAATGAAAGCTCGACCGAACCGAGTCTTGAACTCAAGACATCTTGAATACCAGCGACAAATCTATGCATTGAGCCACAAATTCCTCGACGGATCATTAAGGAATTTAAACAGGTTTTCCGATATAAACTGCGAGTAATAACAGCATAATGAAAACTCGACGGAACAGAGCCTCGAACTCAAGACATCTCGAATACCAGCGATAAATCTTTCCATTGAGCCACAAATTCCTCTGTTGAATTTGTGTGTTTTTAAACAGGTATATACCTTTCCAACATAAACTGCGACTAATAATAGAATAATGTAAATTCGACGGAACCGAGTCTCGAGCCGAAGACATTTTGAACACCAGCGACGAATCTATCCATTGAGCCACAAATTGCTCTGATGAACGCGGGATTTAAACAGGTATATACCTTTATAACTAAACTGCGAGTATAAATAGAATAATGAAAGCTCGACCGAACCGAGTCTTGAACTCAAGACATCTTGAATACCAGCGATGAATCTATCCATTGAGCCACAAATTCCTCTGATGATAAAGTGATTTAAACAGGTATATACCTTTCAAACATAAACTGCGAGTATACATAGAGAATAATGAAAGCTTGACGGAACCGTGTCTCGATCTCAAGATAACTTGAACACCAGCGATGAATCTATCCATTGAGCCACAAACTGCTCTGATGATCAAGGAATTTAAACAGGCATATACCTTTCCAATATAAACTGCGAGTAATAACAGCATAAAGAAAACTTGACGGAACAGAGCCTCGAACTCAAGACATCTTGAATACCAGCGATAAATCTTTCCATTGAACCACAAGTTCCTCTGGTGAATTTGTGTTTTTAAACAGGTATATACCTTTCCAACATAAACTGCGACTAATAATAGCATAATGAAAATTCGACGGAACCGAGTCTCGAGCCCAAGACATTTTGAATACCAGCGACGAATCTATCCATTAAGCCACAAATTCCTCTGATGATTACGGGATTTAAACAGGTATAAATCTTTCCAACTAAACTGCGAGTATAAATAGAATAATGAAAGTTCGACCGAGCCGAGTCCTGAACTCAAGACATCTTGAATACCAGCGATAAATCTATCCATTGAGCCACAAATTTCTCTGATGATAACGGGATTTAAACAGGTATATATACCTTTCAAACATAAACTGCGAGTATACATAGAATAATGAAAGCTCGACGGAACCGTGTCTCGAAATCAAGACAACTTGAACACCAGCGATGAATCTATCCATTGAGCCACAAACTCCTCTGATGTTTAAGAAATTAAAACAGGTATATACCTTTCCAATATAAAATGCGAGTAGTAACAGCATACCGAAAACTCGACGGAACAGAGCCTCGAACTCAAGACAACTTGAACACCAGCGATGAATCTATCCATTGAGCCACAAACTCCGCTGATGATTAAGGAATTTAAACAGGTATATACCTTTCCAATATAATTTGCGAGTAATAACAGCATAATGAAAACTCGACGGAACAGAGCCTCGAACTCAAGACATCTTGAATACCAGCGATAAATCTTTCCATTGAACCACAAGTTCCTCTGATGAATTTGTGTTTTAAACAGGTACATACCTTTCCCAACATAAACGGCGACTAATAATAGAATAATGAAAATTCGACGGAACCGAGTCTCGAGCCCAAGACATTTTGAATACCAGCGACTAATCTATCCATTGAGCCACAAATTCCTCTGGTGATTACGGGATTTAAACAGGTATATACCTTTCCAACTAAACTGCGAGTATAAATAGAATAATGAAAGCTCGACCGAACCGTGTCTTGAACTCAAGACATCTTGAATACCAGCGATAAATCTATCCATTGAGCCACAAATTCCTCTGATGATAACGGGATTTAAACAGGTATATACCTTTCAAACATAAACTGCGAGTATACATAGAATAATGAAAGCTCGACGGAAACCGTGTCTCGAAATCAAGACAACTTGAACACCAGCGATGATTCTATCCATTGAGCCACAAACTCCTCGGATGATTAAGGAATTTAAACAGGTATATATTCCTTTCCGATATAAACTGCGAGTAATAACAGCATAATGAAAACTCGACGGAACAGAGCCTCGAACTCAAGACATCTCGAAGACCAGCAATAAATCTTTCCATTGAACCACAAATTCCTCTGATGATAACGGGATTTAAACAGGTATATACCTTTCAAACAAAAACTGCGAGTATACATAGAATAATGAAAGCTCGACGGAACCTTGTCTCGAAATCAAGACAACTTGAACACCAGCGATGATTCTATCCATTGAGCCAGAAACTCCTCGGATGATTAAGGAATTTAAACAGGTATATACCTTTCCAACTAAACTGCGAGTATAAATAAAATAATGAAAGCTCGACCGAACCGAGTCTTGAACTCAAGACATCTTGAACATCAGCGATGAATCTATCCATTGAGCCACAAATTCCTCTGATGATAACGTGATTTAAACAGGTATATACCTTTCAAATATAAACTGCGAATATATATAGAATAATGAAAGCTCGACGGAACCGTGTCTCGAACTCAAGACAACTTGAACACCAGCGACGAATCTATCCATTGAGCCACAAACTCGTCTGATGCTTAAGGAATTTAAACAGGTATATACCTTTCCAATATAAACTGCGAGTAATAACAGCATAATGAAAACTCGACGGAACAGAGCCTCGAACTCAAGACATCTTGAATACCAGCGATAAATCTTTCCATTGAACCACAAGTTCCTCTGATGAATTTGTGTTTTAAACAAGTATATACCTTTCCAACATAAACTGCATCTAATAATAGAATAATGAAAATTGGACGGAACCGAGTCTCGAGCCCGAGACATTTTGAATACCAGCGACGAATCTATCCATTGAGCCACAAATTCCTCTGATGGTTACGTGATTTAAACAGGTATATACTTTTCCAACTAAACTGCTAGTACAAATAGAATAATGAAAGCTCGACCGAACCGAGGTTTGAACTCAAGACATCTTGAATACCAGCGATAAATCTATCCATTGAGCCACAAATTCCTCTGATGATGACGGGATTTAAACAGGTATATACCTTTCAAACATAAACTGCGAGTATACATAGAATAATGAAAGCTCGACGGAACCGTGTCTCGAACTCAAAACAACTTGAACACCAGCGATGAATCTAACCATTGAGCCACAAACTCCTCGGATGATTAAGGAATTTAAACAGGTATATACCTTTCCAATATAAACTGCGAGTAATAACAGCATAATGAAAACTCGACGGAACAGAGCCTCGAACTCAAGACATCTTGAATACCAGCGATAAATCTTTCCACTAAAACACAAGTTCCTCTGATGAATTTGTGTTTTAAACAGGTATATACCTTTCCAACATAAACTGCGACTAATAATAGAATAATGAAAATTCGACGGAACCGAGTCTCGAGTCCAAGACATTTTGAACACCGGCGACGAATCTATCCATTGAGCCACAAATTGCTCTGATGAATGCGGGATTTAAACAGGTATATACCTTTCCAACTAAACTGCAAGTATAAATAGAATAATGAAAGCTCGACCGAACCGAGTCTTGAACTCCAGACATCTTGAATACCAGCGATAAATCTATCCATTGAGCCACAAATTCCTCTGATGATAACGTGATTTCAATATGTACATACCTTTCAAACATAAACTGCGAGTATATATAGAATAATGAAAGCTCGACGGAACCGTGTCTCGAACTCAAGACAACTTGAACACCAGCGATGAATCTATCCATTGAGCCACAAACTCGTCTGATGCTTAAGGAATTTAAACAGGTATATACCTTTCCAATATAAACTGCGAGTAATAACAGCATAATGAAAACTCGACGGAACAGAGCCTCGAACTCAAGACATCTTGCATACCAGCGATAAATCTTTCCATTGAACCACAAGTTCCTCTGGTGAATTTGTGTTTTAAACAGGTATATACCTTTCCAACATAAACTGCGACTAATAATAGAATAATGAAAATTCGACGGAACCTAGTCTCGAGCCCAAGACATTTTGAATACCAGCGACGAATCTATCCATTGAGCCACAAATTCCTCTGATGATTACGGGATTTGAACAGGTATATATCTTTCCAACTAAACTGCGAGTATAAATAGAATAATGAAAGTTCCACCGAGCCGAGTCCTGAACTCAAGACATCTTGAATACCAGCGATAAATCTATCCATTGAGCCACAAATTTCTCTGATGATAACGGGATTTGAACAGGTATATATACCTTTCAAACATAAACTGCGAGTATACATAGAATAATGAAAGCTCGACGGAACCGTGTCTCGAAATCAAGACAACTTGAACACCAGCGATGAATCTATCCATTGAGCCACAAACTCCTCTGATGATTAAGAAATTAAAACAGATATATACCTTTCCAATATAAACTGCGAGTAATAACAGCATACCGAAAACTCGACGGAACAGAGCCTCGAACTCAAGACAACTTGAACACCAGCGATGATCTATTCATTGAGCCACAAACTCCGCTTATGATTAAGGAATTTAAACAGGTATATACCTTTCCAATATAATTTGCGAGTAATAACAGCATAATGAAAACTCGACGGAACAGAGCCTCGAACTCAAGACATCTTGAATACCAGCGATAAATCTTTCCATTGAACCACAAGTTCCTCTGATGAATTTGTGTTTTAAACAGGTATATACCGTTCCCAGCATAAGCGGCGACTAATAATAGAATAATGAAAATTCGACGGAACCGAGTCTCGAGTCCAAGACATTTTGAATACCAGCGACGAATCTATCCATTGAGCCACAAATTCCTCTGGTGATTACGGGATTTAAACAGGTATATACCTTTCATACTAAACTGCGAGTATAAATAGAATAATGAAAGCTCGACCGAACCGAGTCTTGAACTCAAGACATCTTGAATACCAGCGATAAATCTATCCATTGAGCCACAAATTCCTCTAATGATAACGGGATATAAACAGGTATATACCTTTCAAACATAAACTGCGACTAATAATAGAATAACTAAAATTCGACGGAACCGAGTTTCGAGCCCAAGTCATTTTGAATAGCAGCGACTAATCTATCCATTGAGCCACAAATTACTCTGATGATTACGGGATTTAAACAGGTATATACCTTTCCAACTAAACTGCGAGTATAAATAGAATAATGAAAGCTCGACCGAACCGAGTCTTGAACTCAAGACATCTTGAATACCAGCGACAAATCTATGCATTGAGCCACAAATTCCTCGGATCATTAAGGAATTTAAACAGGTTTTCCGATATAAACTGCGAGTAATAACAGCATAATGAAAACTCGACGGAACAGAGCCTCGAACTCAAGACATCTCGAATACCAGCGATAAATCTTTCCATTGAGCCACAAATTCCTCTGTTGAATTTGTGTTTTAAACAGGTATATACCTTTCCAACATAAACTGCGACTAATAATAGAATAATGTAAATTCGACGGAACCGAGTCTCGAGCCGAAGACATTTTGAACACCAGCGACGAATCTATCCATTGAGCCACAAATTGCTCTGATGAACGCGGGATTTAAACAGGTATATACCTTTATAACTAAACTGCGAGTATAAATAGAATAATGAAAGCTCGACCGAACCGAGTCTTGAACTCAAGACATCTTGAATACCAGCGATGAATCTATCCATTGAGCCACAAATTCCTCTGATGATAAAGTGATTTAAACAGGTATATACCTTTCAAACATAAACTGCGAGTATACATAGAATAATGAAAGCTTGACGGAACCGTGTCTCGATCTCAAGATAACTTGAACACCAGCGATGAATCTATCCATTGAGCCACAAACTGCTCTGATGATCAAGGAATTTAAACAGGCATATACCTTTCCAATATAAACTGCGAGTAATAACAGCATATAAAGAAAACTTGACGGAACAGAGCCTCGAACTCAAGACATCTTGAATACCAGCGATAAATCTTTCCATTGAACCACAAGTTCCTCTGGTGAATTTGTGTTTTTAAACAGGTATATACCTTTCCAACATAAACTGCGACTAATAAATAGCATAATGAAAATTCGACGGAACCGAGTCTCGAGCCCAAGACATTTTGAATACCAGCGACGAATCTATCCATTAAGCCACAAATTCCTCTGATGATTACGGGATTTAAACAGGTATAAATCTTTCCAACTAAACTGCGAGTATAAATAGAATAATGAAAGTTCGACCGAGCCGAGTCCTGAACTCAAGACATCTTGAATACCAGCGATAAATCTATCCATTGAGCCACAAATTTCTCTGATGATAACGGGATTTTAAACAGGTATATATACCTTTCAAACATAAACTGCGAGTATACATAGAATAATGAAAGCTCGACGGAACCGTGTCTCGAAATCAAGACAACTTGAACACCAGCGATGAATCTATCCATTGAGCCACAAACTCCTCTGATGTTTAAGAAATTAAAACAGGTATATACCTTTCCAATATAAAATGCGAGTAGTAACAGCATACCGAAAACTCGACGGAACAGAGCCTCGAACTCAAGACAACTTGAACACCAGCGATGAATCTATCCATTGAGCCACAAAACTCCGCTGATGATTAAGGAATTTAAACAGGTATATACCTTTCCAATATAATTTGCGAGTAATAACAGCATAATGAAAACTCGACGGAACAGAGCCTCGAACTCAAGACATCTTGAATACCAGCGATAAATCTTTCCATTGAACCACAAGTTCCTCTGATGAATTTGTGTTTTAAACAGGTACATACCTTTCCCAACATAAACGGCGACTAATAATAGAATAATGAAAATTCGACGGAACCGAGTCTCGAGCCCAAGACATTTTGAATACCAGCGACTAATCTATCCATTGAGCCACAAATTCCTCTGGTGATTACGGGATTTAAACAGGTATATACCTTTCCAACTAAACTGCGAGTATAAATAGAATAATGAAAGCTCGACCGAACCGTGTCTTGAACTCAAGACATCTTGAATACCAGCGATAAATCTATCCATTGAGCCACAAATTCCTCTGATGATAACGGGATTTAAACAGGTATATACCTTTCAAACATAAACTGCGAGTATACATAGAATAATGAAAGCTCGACGGAACCGTGTCTCGAAATCAAGACAACTTGAACACCAGCGATGATTCTATCCATTGAGCCACAAACTCCTCGGATGATTAAGGAATTTAAACAGGTATATATTCCTTTCCGATATAAACTGCGAGTAATAACAGCATAATGAAAACTCGACGGAACAGAGCCTCGAACTCAAGACATCTCGAAGACCAGCAATAAATCTTTCCATTGAACCACAAATTCCTCTGATGATAACGGGATTTAAACAGGTATATACCTTTCAAACAAAAACTGCGAGTATACATAGAATAATGAAAGCTCGACGGAACCTTGTCTCGAAATCAAGACAACTTGAACACCAGCGATGATTCTATCCATTGAGCCAGAAACTCCTCGGATGATTAAGGAATTTAAACAGGTATATATACCTTTCCGATATAAACTGCGAGTAATAACAGCATAATGAAAACTCGACGGAACAGAGCCTCGAACTCAAGACATCTCGAATACCAGCGATAAATCTTTCCATTGAGCCACAAATTCCTCTGTTGAATTTGTGTTTTAAACAGGTATATACCTTTCCAACATAAACTGCGACTAATAATAGAATAATGTAAATTCGACGGAACCGAGTCTCGAGCCGAAGACATTTTGAACACCAGCGACGAATCTATCCATTGAGCCACACAAATTGCTCTGATGAACGCGGGATTTAAACAGGTATATACCTTTATAACTAAACTGCGAGTATAAATAGAATAATGAAAGCTCGACCGAACCGAGTCTTGAACTCAAGACATCTTGAATACCAGCGATGAATCTATCCATTGAGCCACAAATTCCTCTGATGATAAAGTGATTTAAACAGGTATATACCTTTCAAACATAAACTGCGAGTATACATAGAATAATGAAAGCTTGACGGAACCGTGTCTCGATCTCAAGATAACTTGAACACCAGCGATGAATCTATCCATTGAGCCACAAACTGCTCTGATGATCAAGGAATTTAAACAGGCATATACCTTTCCAATATAAACTGCGAGTAATAACAGCATAAAGAAAACTTGACGGAACAGAGCCTCGAACTCAAGACATCTTGAATACCAGCGATAAATCTTTCCATTGAACCACAAGTTCCTCTGGTGAATTTGTGTTTTAAACAGGTATATACCTTTCCAACATAAACTGCGACTAATAATAGCATAATGAAAATTCGACGGAACCGAGTCTCGAGCCCAAGACATTTTGAATACCAGCGACGAATCTATCCATTAAGCCACAAATTCCTCTGATGATTACGGGATTTAAACAGGTATAAATCTTTCCAACTAAACTGCGAGTATAAATAGAATAATGAAAGTTCGACCGAGCCGAGTCCTGAACTCAAGACATCTTGAATACCAGCGATAAATCTATCCATTGAGCCACAAATTTCTCTGATGATAACGGGATTTAAACAGGTATATATACCTTTCAAACATAAACTGCGAGTATACATAGAATAATGAAAGCTCGACGGAACCGTGTCTCGAAATCAAGACAACTTGAACACCAGCGATGAATCTATCCATTGAGCCACAAACTCCTCTGATGTTTAAGAAATTAAAACAGGTATATACCTTTCCAATATAAAATGCGAGTAGTAGTAACAGCATACCGAAAACTCGACGGAACAGAGCCTCGAACTCAAGACAACTTGAACACCAGCGATGAATCTATCCATTGAGCCACAAACTCCGCTGATGATTAAGGAATTTAAACAGGTATATACCTTTCCAATATAATTTGCGAGTAATAACAGCATAATGAAAACTCGACGGAACAGAGCCTCGAACTCAAGACATCTTGAATACCAGCGATAAATCTTTCCATTGAACCACAAGTTCCTCTGGTGAATTTGTGTTTTAAACAGGTATATACCTTTCCAACATAAACTGCGACTAATAATAGAATAATGTAAATTCGACGGAACCGAGTCTCGAGCCGAAGTCATTTTGAACAGCAGCGACGAATCTATCCATTGAGCCACAAATTGCTCTGATGAAAACGGGATTTAAACAGGTATATACCTTTATAACTAAACTGCGAGTATAAATAGAATAATGAAAGCTCGACCGAACCGTGTCTTGAACTCAAGACATCTTGAATACCAGCGATAAATCTATCCATTGAGCCACAAATTCCTCTGATGATAACGGGATTTAAACAGGTATATACCTTTCAAACATAAACTGCGAGTATACATAGAATAATGAAAGCTCGACGGAACCGTGTCTCGAAATCAAGACAACTTGAACACCAGCGATGATTCTATCCATTGAGCCACAAACTCCTCGGATGATTAAGGAATTTAAACAGGTATATATTCCTTTCCGATATAAACTGCGAGTAATAACAGCATAATGAAAACTCGACGGAACAGAGCCTCGAACTCAAGACATCTCGAAGACCAGCAATAAATCTTTCCATTGAACCACAAATTCCTCTGTTGAATTTGTGTTTTAAACAGGTATATACCTTTCCAACATAAACTGCGACTAATAATAGAATAATGTAAATTCGACGGAACCGAGTCTCGAGCCGAAGTCATTTTGAACAGCAGCGACGAATCTATCCATTGAGCCACAAATTGCTCTGATGAAAACGGGATTTAAACAGGTATATACCTTTATAACTAAACTGCGAGTATAAATAGAATAATGAAAGCTCGACCGAACCGAGTTTTGAACTCAAGTCATCTTGAATACCAGCGATGAATCTATCCATTGAGCCACAAATTCCTCTGATGATAACGTGATGTAAACAGGTATATACCTTTCAAACATAAACTGCGAGTATACATAGAATAATGAAAGCTCGACGGAACCGTGTCACGATCTCAAGATAACTTGTACACCAGCGATTAATCTATCCATTGAGCCACAAACTCCTCTGATGATTAAGGAATTTAAACAGGCATATACCTTTCCAATATAAACTGCGAGTAATAACAGCATAAAGAAAACTTGACGGAACAGAGCCTCGAACTCAAGACATCTTGAATAGCAGCGATAAATCTTTCCATTGAACCACAAGTTCCTCTGGTGAATTTGTGTTTTAAACAGGTATATACCTTTCCAACATAAACTGCGACTAATAATAGAATAATGAAATTTCGACGGAACCGAGTCTCGAGCCCAAGACATTTTGAATACCAGCGACGAATCTATCCATTGAGCCACAAATTCCACTGATGATTACGGGATTTAAACAGGTATAAATCTTTCCAACTAAACTGCGAGTATAAATAGAATTATGAAAGTTCGACCGAACCGAGTCTTGAACTCAAGACATCTTGAATACCAGCGATGAATCTATCCATTGAGCCACAAATTCCTCTGATGATAACGGGATTTAAACAGGTTTTCCGATATAAACTGCGAGTAATAACAGCATAATGAAAACTCGACGGAACAGAGCCTCGAACTCAAGGCATCTTTAATACCAGCGATAAATCTTTCCATTGAACCACAAGTTCCTCTGGTGAATTTGTGTTTTAAACAGGTATATACCTTTCCAACATAAACTGCGACTAATAATAGAATAATGAAAATTCGACGGAACCGAGTCTCGAGCCCAAGACATTTTGAATACCAGCGACGAATCTATCCATTGAGCCAAAAATTCCTCTGGTGATTACGGGATTTAAACAGGTATATACCTTTCCAACTAAACTGCGAGTATAAATAGAATAATGAAAGCTCGACCGAACCGAGTCTTGAACTCAAGACATCTTGAATACCAGCGATAAATCTATCCATTGAGCCACAAATTCCTCTGATGATAACGGGATTTAAACAGGTATATACCTTTCAAACATAAACTGCGAGTATACATAGAATAATGAAAGCTCGACGGAACCTTGTCTCGAAATCGAGACAACTTGAACACCAGCGATGATTCTATCCATTGAGCCACAAACTCCTAGGATGATTAAGGAATTTAAACAGGTATATATACCTTTCCGATATAAACTGCGAGTAATAACAGCATAATGAAAACTCGACGGAACAGAGCCTCGAACTCAAGACATCTCGAATACCAGCGATAAATCTTTCCATTGAACCACAAGTTCCTCTGTTGAATTTGTGTTTTAAACAGGTATATACCTTTCCAACATAAACTGCGACTAATAATAGAATAATGTAAATTCGACGGAACCGAGTCTCGAGCCGAAGACATTTTGAACACCAGCGACGAATCTATCCATTGAGCCACAAATTGCTCTGATGAACGCGGGATTTAAACAGGTATATACCTTTATAACTAAACTGCGAGTATAAATAGAATAATGAAAGCTCGACCGAACCGAGTCTTGAACTCAAGACATCTTGAATACCAGCGATGAATCTATCCATTGAGCCACAAATTCCTCTGATGATAAAGTGATTTAAACAGGTATATACCTTTCAAACATAAACTGCGAGTATACATAGAATAATGAAAGCTTGACGGAACCGTGTCTCGATCTCAAGATAACTTGAACACCAGCGATGAATCTATCCATTGAGCCACAAACTCCTCTGATGATCAAGGAATTTAAACAGGCATATACCTTTCCAATATAAACTGCGAGTAATAACAGCATAAAGAAAACTTGACGGAACAGAGCCCCGAACTCAAGAGATCTTGAATACCAGCGATAAATCTTTCCATTGAACCACAAGTTCCTCTGGTGAATTTGTGTTTTAAACAGGTATATACCTTTCCAACATAAACTGCGACTAATAATAGAATAATGAAAATTCGACGGAACCGAGTCTCGAGCCCAAGACATTTTGAATACCAGCGACGAATCTATCCATTGAGCCACAAATTCCTCTGATGATTACGAGATTTAAACAGGTATAAATCTTTCCAACTAAACTGCGAGTATAAATAGAATAATGAAAGTTCGACCGAGCCGAGTCCTGAACTCAAGACATCTTGAATACCAGCGATAAATCTATCCATTGAGCCACAAATTTCTCTGATGATAACGGGATTTAAACAGGTATATATACCTTTCAAACATAAACTGCGAGTATACATAGAATAATGAAAGCTCGACGGAACCGTGTCTCGAAATCAAGACAACTTGAACACCAGCGATGATTCTATCCATTGAGCCACAAACTCCTCGGATGATTAAGGAATTTAAACAGGTATATATTCCTTTCCGATATAAACTGCGAGTAATAACAGCATAATGAAAACTCGACGGAACAGAGCCTCGAACTCAAGACATCTCGAATACCAGCAATAAATCTTTCCATTGAACCACAAATTCCTCTGTTGAATTTGTGTTTTAAACAGGTATATACCTTTCCAACATAAACTGCGACTAATAATAGAATATTGTAAATTCGACGGAACCGAGTCTCGAGCCGAAGTCATTTTGAACAGCAGCGACGAATCTATCCATTGAGACACAAATTGCTCTGATGAACGCGGGATTTAAACAGGTATATATATACCTTTATAACTAAACTGCGACTAATAATAGAATAATGAAAATTCGACGGAACCGAGTCTCGAGCCCAAGACATCTTGAATACCAGCGATAAATCTTTCCATTGAACCACAAGTTCCTCTGATGAATTTGTGTTTTAAACAGGTATATATATACCTTTCCAACATAAACTGCGAGTAATAATAGAATAATGAAAATTCGACGGAACCGAGTCTCGAGCCCAAGACATTTTGAATACCAGCGACGAATCTATCCCTTCAGCCACAAATTCCTCTGATGATCACGGGATTTAAACAGGTATATATATACCTTTCCAACATAAACTGCGACTAATAATAGAATAATGAAAATTCGACGGAACCGAGTCTCGAGCCCAAGACATTCTGAATACCAGCGACGAATCTATCCATTGAGCCACAAATTCCTCTGATGATTACGGGATTTAAACAGGTATATATCTTTCCAACTAAACTGCGAGTATAATTAGAATAATGAAAGTTCGACCGAGCCGAGTCTTGAACTCAAGACATCTTGAATATCAGCGATAGATCGATCCATTGAGCCACAAATTCCTCTGATGATGACGGGATTTAAACAGGCATATACCTTTCAAACATAAACTGCGAGTATACATAGAATATTGAAAGCTCGATGGAACCGTGTCTCGAACTCAAGACAACTTGAACACCAGCGATGAATCTATCCATTGAGCCACAAACTCCTCTGATGATTACGAAATTTAAACAGGTATATACCTTTCCAACATAAACTGCGAGTACAAATAGAATAATGAAAGCTCGACGGAACCGTGTCTCGAACTCAAGACAACTTGAACACCAGCGATGAATCTATTCATTGAGCCACAAACCCCTCTGATGATTAAGGAATTTAAACAGGTATATTCCTTTCCAATATAACTTGCGAGTAATAACAGCATAATGAAAACTCGACGGAACAGAGCCCCGAACTCAAGACATCTTGAATACCAGCGATAAATCTTTCCATTGAACCACAAGTTCCTCTGATGAATTTGTGTTTTAAACAGGTATATACCTTTCCAACATAAACTGCGAGTAACAATAGAATAATGAAAATTCGACGGAACCGAGTTTCGAGCCCAAGATATTTTGAATACCAGCGACGAATCTATCCATTGAGCCACAAATTCCTCTGATGATTAGAGGATTTAAACAGGTATATATATACCTTTTCAACATAAACTGCGAGTATAAATAGAATAATGAAGGCTCGACCGAACCGAGTCTTGAACTCAAGACATCTTGAATACCAGCGATAAATCGATCCATTGAGCCACAAATTCCTCTGATGATGAAGGGAATACCTTTCAAACATAAACTGCGAGTATACATAGAATAATGAAAGCTCGATGGAACCGTGTCTCGAAATCAAGACAACTTGAACACCAGCGATGAATCTATCCATTGAGCCACAAACTCCTCTGATGATTACGAAATTTAAACAGGTATATACCTTTCCAACATAAACTGCGAGTACAAATAGAATAATGAAAGCTCGACGGAACCGTGTCTCGAACTCAAGACAACTTGAACACCAGCGATGAATCTATTCATTGAGCCACAAACCCCTCTGATGATTAAGGAATTTAAACAGGTATATACCTTTCCAACATAAACTGCGGGTACAAATAGAATAATGAAAGCTCGACGGAACCGTGTCTCGAACTCAAGACAACTTGAACACCAGCGATGAATCTATCCATTGAGCCACAAACTCCGCTGATGATTAAGGAATTTAAACAGGTATATACCTTTCCAATATAACTTGCGAGTAACAACAGCATAATGAAAAGTCGACGGAACAGAGCCCCGAACTCAAGACATCTTGAATACCAGCGATAAATCTTTCCATTGAACCACAAGTTCCTCTGATGAATTTGTGTTTTAAACAGGTATATACCTTTCCAACATAAACTGCGACTAATAATAGAATAATGAAAATTCGACGAAACCGAGTCTCGAGCCCAAGACATTTTGAACACCAGCGACGAATCTATCCATTGAGCCACAAATTCCTCTGATTATAACGGGATTTAAACAGATATATATACCTTTCAAACATAAACTGCGAGTATACATAGAATAATGAGAGCTCGAGGGAACCGCGTCTCGAACTCATGACAACTTGAACACCAGCGATGAATCTATCCATTGAGCCACAAACTCCGCTGATGATTAAGGAATTTAAACAGGTTCCAATATAACTTGCGAGTAACAACAGCATAATGAAAAGTCGACGGAACAGAGCCCCGAACTCAAGACATCTTGAATACCAGCGATAAATCTTTCCATTGAACCACAAGTTCCTCTGATGAAACAGGATTCGATTCTCAAAATCAAGACATCTTGAATACCAGCGATGAATCTTTCTTTTGAGCCACAAGTACCTCTATTGATTATGGTATTTAATCAGGTATATACCTTTCCAACACAAACTGCGATTAATAACAGAATAATGAAAACTCGACTGAACCGATTGTCGAATTCAAGACATCTTGAATACCAGCGATGAATCTATGTCAGTGTAAATTATTTGCTAAATGATTTTATTCCGAATAATAATGCAATAATAATAAAATTAATAGAATATATCACAACAATAATACTACGCGAAGTTAATCTGAATTGCCAAGCTGGTATCACGACAAGATACCGGGAATTTTATGGCGGAGGCATCTGGATTTGTGGTGGTAGAGGTAAATTCACGGAAAAGTGTGTAATTTTATCATATATTCCAATCATATAAGTATCTATTTCTTGTATTTCAACTCATATTTGTATTTCATCTCATATTTTATATCATATCCCACAAAACCGTGAATCTACCTGCTGCCAACCACATCCTATATATGCATTTTGCTATTTTGAAATTCATCGAATTTGTAATTTAGTCGTTTAAGTCCACAATGTTGGTGCTAGGAAACTGGCCAATGTATAATGTTAAGCTGCATCAAACGTTTACAAAACCTTTTCCCAAAGAACGCCAATGTTATTCCAGATATGTGAAGGATCCCGCATAACTTGGCCAAATTTTGGATTTATTCTGACAATGAATTGAACATATTTCTGATTAGCATAACGGGTATGGGATAACCAGGATACCAATATTTTGCTAGTAGGGAGTTGTATTCACCAGATCGCAGCTTCAGTTGCTCGTCCTGTTGAGACATATTATTTAATCAAATAACCATGAAGCGGATTTGTTTTATTTTTTGTTATACGACCGAACTTCAGAATCGAGTCAGAAAAACTTTGTCAAAGTTTGCAGCTGACCAGCCGTCCATCTCTGATTAATACTTGACAAATATTACATCGCAATCCTGCGTCACACTCTTCGCCCTTTGTCTGTTCGATCACTGGGTTCAATAACTCATAGTCGTGAAACTTAGCGAAACCTGCGACCAATCATCTCCGACAAGACTGGGCAAACCCGATTCAGTCAGAATTCTAATATTTTTTTCAAATCGGATCGAATTTCACTAATTTCATATACATAACGAATATGCCATTTTTACTATTACATCTTGTCTCCATTGTGAAAATTGAGCGATTTATAACAGATTGAAGGCAATGTAGGTTTTTCTATGAGTCAGACTGCATGTCTACGAGCAAACACTTTTCATATTCTAAAGGAAAAATACAATTTATTTTGGTCAAATTTGACCAAAACCAACCGCATATTGTCGTTAAAAAGGAAGATTCCTCTTCAATTAGTAATTTTTGTTCCTTTGAACAAATCGCGATTGGATCGAATATTTTGTGCTTCGGATCGATTGAAATTACCAAATTAAACTGCCCAGCCCTAATCTCCATAAAATTCTCCATACTCTGATCCATTTTCTACCAAGAATCGTTATCTACTTAAGAATTTGTTTTAAACATAAGGCGATATGTCAGCTGGTTTGCCATTGATTTCTTTGCAAATGGAATCATATCTATGTAACTGACGTTTCCTTTTTGGTAAACAATTGCTTTGAAGCACCGACTGAGCTCCCCTCCGTTAATGTCGCCCGGCTAGCTCAGTAGGTAGAGCGTTGGACTCTTACGGTCGTGGGTTCAAGCCCTACGTTGGGCGAGGAATTTTGTAACTTGAAGATATACGCTAAGCACGTCTTGCACTTTCTAAAACAACATCGTATCAAGAAACTCAGCATGCGCAAGGTACTTTTTTGTCTAAAAATCGTCAAGCACGTATATCAAGGCCATGATTGCTTGATTTGGAGTAACTTTGAAAAAATTAGGAGCGTTGAACAAGTGAAAACTAATTCTGGGCTAAGGTTTGAACAGAAAAAATGAGAAGAGTGTGACAGCGGTGGGAATCTAACCGACGCCATCGAGGTGACCAATACCAATCTAAAATTCAAAATATTTCATAAAAAATGGACAATGATAACGAACCGAGTTGTGTTTTTCTCAAGGAATTATTCAGTGCGCCTGACATATTATTGACTAGCTCATGCATGCCAGTATCATGCTCAATCACAATAATCCCCAACTACAATAACTATCAATGAGATATTTTGTTACTGTCATTCATGGAGACTTATTTTAGGTAACTGTGACGTCACATATAATTCAAAATGCTTCAAAGCAATTGTTTACCAAAAAGGAAACGTTAGTTACGTAGATATGATTTCATTTGCAAAGAAATCAACGGCAAACCAGATAACACATCGCCTTATGTTTAAAAAAAATTCTTCAGTAGATAATGATTTTTAGTAGAAAATGGATCGGAGTATGGAGAATTTTCCGGAGATTAGGGCTGGGCAGTTTAATTTGGTAATTCCAATCGATCTGAAGCACAAAATATTCGATCCAATCGTGATTTGTTCAAAGGAACAAAAATTATTAATTGAAGCGGAATCTTCCTTTTTAACGACAAAATGCGATTGGGTTTGGTCAAATTTGACTAAAATAGATTGTTGCTCGCTGGATATCTGTTTTGAATTGAACACCGTCCCTGTTCCAAACATGGGAATGCCGATGGTTTAAGTCTTATACGCCGTCGATGCAATCGTGATTCATGCCTGAATTGTGGTAAACGTGACCAAAATTGTGATATTGAATGTATAGACTCTCTAAATGTTGCTACATTACAACCTAGTAGTGGAGAATCTGCTGAATAGTTTGGATCTTATTCATCAGGGGAGATGCGTGAAATGCAGATGAAGGATGTTAACATCTCTGAAGTTCTGACGATGAAGGAGGCTATGGATGAGCCACCTAAGTTTGCAGAGTTGTTGATTTTCTCCCGAGAAGATCGAATTCTATGCAGCCAATCGAAGTTGTTAAAAGTAATCGATGGAGCTCTACATCGTGAATTTTTATCATCTACGCCTGTAGGGAAATATATTTTTCAAATTGTTTTCCCTCAGTTTTGCGTCGCGAAATGTATCGACAACTCCACGAGTTGCGTACTGGTGGACATTTGGGGAAAGAAAGAACTTATAAAAAATTAAGGGCAAGATTTTATTGGCCCAGAATGCACAGTCAATGGTGGTCGAGTCACTCGAAACGACGTAGACCTGCGTATTTGGACGATTTTTATTGATTTGGACTTGAATTTTTTTTTTTTGTGTATATCTATTTTTAATGATAGGGCATGTTTAATTTTAGAAAGGATTTGTCATTTTAGTTAGGGATTGTACTATTTTTCGGAGCCATATGATTTTGATTTTTTTGCAATTTTGATTTTAACTGCCACTGTTTATTTTAGTACTTTGTTCTTTGATATTTTTGAACTGTGAATTTGTAAACGGAATTCATACATTGTTTTCTAATTGTATAACATGCTTGCCATTTTTTGCTGCTATTTTTTTTTAGAGGTATTTTGTTTTTGAGAGAAAATTTTTTATTGAAAGTTTTCTCTAAGAAACAGGGGGGGCTTGTGGCGGGACTGGATTTTACTGTTATTTCTTACTCAATAGCGTCCCACAGTGTCTGTGAAAAATTCACGATGGCGCATATTGCGCCATCATTGACTAATACTACTTCGGCTTGCAATGCTTCGTTCTTCTGGCTTTGCTGCGTTAACTGTTAAGGACAAGATATGAGTTTATCGCTCTTTGTATTTTTATCTGTTTCCGGCTGTTGTTGTTCATTTCTTGCTTGTTAATAAACTGAGCATCATCTACGAACCTTTTGTGTGATTTTTACAGTACACAGGAATCTCCTGAATTAATACGGAGGTGTACAGTTCTTATCAAACTGTGCTGGCGAGCCGAACTGTTGATTCTTAAAACCGCCCCGCTGCAATATTGAGAAAATCCCAGATTCACTTAGAATTCACAAGCGATAGTTGACTTGAAAAAGCGAAATTTGACTTGACTCAGCCAAATTAGCTATATAGGAAGATATAGCATTGAAGTTCCAAACTTAACTTATTTATCCATCCATATTTTCAGTTTGATTCAATATTAACAAGCGAGAACTGTCTTAAAAATTGAATATTTCGTAACGACCAAAAGTAGTCATGAGTGTCAGGCCTATATTTTATTATTCTAAATAACCCAAAGTGCAGTAACAAGTACCTCCCCATCCGATGGTAGGCTAGGATATCATTTTTATCCTGCGGGATAGGAAAGCCGAGAATAAAGCTTAACCATATAGCGAACCACGACCTCTCGTTCAGATACCAGTTCCGAATCGGGGTGAAGGTTTTTGATTATCGTATTCCTCATTTTTTGTGTGCATGGACCTGGTTGGTGGGGGAAGCCGTAAGAGGCGCTTACGTGAACCACCGTGCACCAGCGAGGCGCCAGCAGACCTCGCGCATATAATCATCATCATCCCTTACGAGATTCGAACCTGCGTCATGTAGTTCAGAGATGCGTAGCTCGTAGCATATTCCCAACGTTATTCCGATTGAGCTAACCGGGCACTGAGTGAGTGGATCACTCTGAAAAAGACCATAAGCGTAGGTAAGGCCAGACGGGCAAAAAATTCACCGGAATTTTGTGAATTTTTGTCACAAGGCCAAAATGATGATAGCATTAACAATCTTGGATTGAATGAATTTCGAAGCGTATTCCGCTAATACCGATTGAGATAACCAGACACCCCATATACTACTTATTTGATACCTTTCACTCAACTCCTAACTTTGTGCAATACAAAAGAGATAGCCTATGGGCAGCTAGGTACCGCACATCAAGACGTTGTGCCATGTCCCAGTTTAAGTGCTTTAAAACGCAACGAATACAAAAACTTCATGCGGGACTTGTTATTTGCACAATGTTATTTTCTCTATTTAGCCTATTTTACGGTCGAAAACCCAACATCCAGTAAGATTACGCGCCTCGGGCACGATTTTTCTCGTAATATACAATAATTTTTTACAAGAAAAATGTCTGCAAGTGGTGCCAATTTTGACTTCGGAAAGTCATCCAATATCCAGTAAGGTTACGCGCATCCGGTGCGATTTTTCGCCTTTTTCTGTAATATAAAAAAATTTCCCTTTTTTTTCACGAGAAGAAATATTCTACAACTGTGGTAAATTATACGAATTCAAGTTAGGTTCAGTTGGGTTTGATCCATGGGCGAATTGCAAGGCCATGATAGCGTTTCTTGCGTGTACCACACCTAACTCACCAAAGTTTTTATTTTGTTTCGAGTTGTTGTGGTAATTTTGTAAAAAGGGTACTTTTACCGTAGTTTATTTTCTATAATAACAAAAACTCCCTTTTATAAGATTTTCATCACACATGTCTCAAATATCAAACATCATAAATTACTTTATACATTCAGTGGTTTAACCAACTGATTCCCATCTTTGGTTATCGCTCGATCTCTCTTAACCCTCTCCAAACAAAATGTAGTATTTTATGTTGTAACAATTTATTATCATTTCAATCTCGATGAACTTTCAAGTCTGGCAGCAACCCTCACATCCCTTTTGTCATCAGACTCCTATTACCATTAAAACTCCTAGGAGTATTTAAATATGTGACGTATGCATGTTCTTAGTAAGTGTGAAATAAAGCTCGTTCTATTTTTCCATATTCATTTTATTAGACACCCGTTTTCAATCCAGAAAACAAAGTCATTTTTGGGGGAACATAGTATTTTTCCTGAAAAGTGTAGTGGGGTATACTACAGTGATACTTAAGCTCACTGAGTGAAACGATTTTAACATTTTCGACTTCAGAATCCCAACACACAAAACAATGAATGTCACTTCCTAAACCGAATATTTGTAAGCAAGCAACAAGAAGAAAAATTTGAGAATTGCATGCAATTACACTGACAATTTTACCAGAAACAGGCATTCCGTCTTTACAGCCAAAAAGAACAAAGCAGTGTGGCAAAAACTTACATCCGTTCGCTGCTATCCATTTGTATTGTATCGCACCAGAAACTTCGTTGACAGACACATTTGTTTTTGCTTGCAAAAGAACCAACCAATTCCTGTTTTGTTACGTCAGAAATTATCGGCCCAAATTCAATGGTATCATATACTATCATTTAATAAGATGCAGTGATTATACTGGTAGCGTTTTGATAAATATTTAGCGAAGTTTTTAAAATTACCTTGCTTTACAAGCTTCTTAAAAAAAGAATGTTTGGCTTCGAACCGCATACACCAATATCCAGTAGCAGTACCAAATTTTAGAATTTGCGTTGGTAGATGTGCCAAATAATGCTGTTTTGTTTTCAAATTTTGACAAATAAAAAGCAATTTGTTGTTTAAGATAACTGACTTTAGAAACAGTAATACGTGGAGACATTACTATGCTACTTATTTCCAATAATAGAGCATAACACTGCCACGCGTGGTCGTTAAAATCGAATATTCCTCCAAAATTAAAGAAAGCAATCGTGCTAGTGTCCACATTTGCGAAGAGGATTGTCTAAGTGTTCCATCCCGACTAAGTTGTTGTGTGTCATTTCTATCACTCAAATCAAATGGGAAATGAGAAAGTTTGTAGTTTAGTTGGTGGACGTCAAGGGCCTTTTTAAGCACCATGAAATGTATTAATACAATACCTCTTTCATGGTGTACGGGATACATCCCTCAATTAAAATATGCACAACATCGTGAGGAACACAGTCAAAACATTAAAGTATGGGACGTTAAATATATCTGCCAGTCTATTTACTCCCGTTTCAATGGAACCAAAATTCTGCGGAGTGATACGAAAATCATGCTCCATTGTCCGTTCCTCAAACTCGTCCTCAAACACAAAATTACGCATGTTTTCTGCGCTACACATGCAATGTCTACATTTTCTGAATGCTCCTCCAACACCTTCCTTAAAATCTGTGATCTGGTATGCAGCAAGTGTATCGGCTGATAGGAGTGCTAAACAACATTTAAACTCCTTCAATTGGCCATTTGCTTTCAGTAGCAATCCAGTTGTTGATAATTTCTTTAATTCGTCAAATATTGGTTTCATAATTGTGTCGATTCCAAATATTTTAACATCTTCGCAATAAGCCAAACTTAGCAAAAAAAGTGACCGCATCTGCGATCGATATCTAACGAGAATATCTGTAGAGGTATGAAACGCCGAAAATTTGTGTACCTCCGCGCTGCTTCCTATCGGATTGCAGATTTCAACGTCATCGTAATATAAATGCAAAAAAATGCAACATCCAGACCCCAATAAGTCATGATTGTTGTACACAGATCCATCACGTAATGAAGATAAGTGGTTATTGTCATTTAAAGCACTTTTTTGACCTTAACCAGCCTCTCAATCAGTCTGCCTTTTTGTTAAGCGCTTGTAAGGTTTTTTCTATTGAAATATAATATAAAAAATGTGGTTTGCCAACAGCTTTTCGTTTTTGTCCAATACCTTCGAATGCAAGAGATCTTCCTATCTCGACTTCAAGAGGGGCAACATACCCGAAATTGGATGTGAAAAATTGATGTCTTTTGTACGAAGTATTGATTTCGCCTAGTTCACTCAAGCATTCTGCCATGGCAGCTTTTTTCATTTTCCTCGAGTAAATATGGAAGCATTATCGCGATTTTTGTATGTTGAATGACCTATTTACCTGGAGAGCTTGCAGAAGAGACGAAATCACGATCGCTTAATTTTTTTTTAGATAATTTAGTAAAATCCACTCTTGGGGAAACAACAATTTACTCAGTCTTCATAGAATGGAGCTACTAAGCATAAATGTACACTTGTTTTCCAGATGTTCATCTACAAACAGATTCACTTGCTAAGTTAAACGAGAATGGGGGGATCAGTACACCTTTTGTGCGCCACCTTCCCCAACACTTCATGATAGTTTGTTTTTTGAAAAGGTTAGTTATTTTTCGTGTGGCTCACTGACCCGTTCTTAAATCGAGTGAAATTTTTAGTGCGATTGGATTCATCCAACATTCCATCGTCATTGCATCTACGAATAAACGAGACAAGCAGGATCCCTGAATGTCGACACAGTTAAGCATACACCCACGCATTGCGCTAATTTGAACAGTTAAAAAAAAGACTTGCTTGAGAACAATTATATCTTGCTTTCAGACGTAACATGACAACTCCCCAAATGAAGCAGATATACTTTCATGTTTCCTGTTACTTTGCACATTCTACAGAGTGAACATTCATTATCCATTAAGTTATTATCCATATTACGTTTTCAATCCTCTGTAAAAGCGCAAAAATTATTGTGGTTGTTTACTTGACCGCTTGCGGTGAGCTGAACTAACAATGAACTGATTGAAAATAATGCTAGTTGGGCTGTCGGGCCGGTTTATTCAGTAAAGATTCTGAACAAAAGGTATAGTGACGTCACAAAATTAATCCATTACGTGTACTGAGCGGTGTAAAAATGAGCGTGTCTGCCATTTCGCCCTTTTGCACGTGTTCGCTTCTGCCGGAGTTTAGTTGTCTTTGATCAGCAACCTACAGTGGATGCTTGCAGCTCTCGCTCTACTCAAATTCTTGATAGGGACAAACAGTGTTTCCCTGAAGATGTTTATAGAAGGCTGGAAGGTTAGTTGATATGACATTTGTGCATCTGAAACATGATTAATGGAAGGTTTGCGATTTGTTTCTGTCTTTCAGGTTACTATATAAGTTAAGTATATCTTGATCTGTTAATTACTGGAACTGTCAAACGGGATACTGAGCTTTCCTCGACAGATTGGGCAACTTATGGTTTGTGTGAGGCCTGAATGGTCGTCAAACTGTCTAATTTTTGTTTATATACTTTTTGTGACAGTAATGTAGTTACAGTTATAAAGCTTTTACAGTTTGGGCACAAGTTATCGTTTAAGCAATAGGATGCCGTGATGGTAAGAAAAGCAGTACGGTAAGTAATGTGCAAATTGATTTCTGATTTTATATATGTAACATTCCACAAATTAGTGTCTTAGTCCAGTTTTTATGCAGTATGGGAGGTTCAAAATCTATATTTTTTCTTTTTTGGATAAATAAAATGCTTTAATAGCACTGCTGTTTCGTAGCGCCTCTTGGTGGGACTCATTTACTTCAGGGATTGAAGTAGCAGATAGCTGACTTTCTGCTCGCACATCCGTGTGTGTTGCACATTCGTGGATTTTGCTAATTTACAAATATTGAAAATTGTATCTTATAAAATAGTAATCGGGTAATTTTTTAGCTTAAGACCTTTACTCTTGGAAGTTTTGTCCTGAATTTGAAATAAGAGTAAGTTTATAAATGGTTGCCTATTTGAATATATGTATGTTGAATAAAAGGATCTTAAGTAAAATTTGGATTATACTTAACATAGGAATATGAATCTGATCAAATGCATATTTTTGCGTTTCGAAAAATAGGGCAAACTATTTTTAGAATTGATATAAGATTTGAAATTTTTGAAATATTGCAAAGAAATAAATCATTATTATTTCTTCTGAAGAAGTGACTAAACTGAACTAATAACTGCTACATGTGGGCAGAGCTTCTAAAAATGGGTGAACAACTGAACCCCATAAAACATCTCTGGCAAAATAGAATTACCATTGTAAAGTGCAGTTAATGGTATATGCCCTAGCAATGGTAAAACAAATTATCACTTTTTTGTATCCTTCAGTCACTTCTTATGACGCTGCGGGAGATATGTTAAAGCAGTACTAAAAACACAGGCAATATAAGGAGTTTTAGTTGTTCATTAAATTTTTTTATTTACTGCTAAAGCAGTTAAGCAGACTCAAGGTTGGGAAAGATTCGATGTTTGATTCGAAAAAATACGTCTGGAGGTGGCAACTTGGCTTCTTTTTTTAGTAGCGTTTTCTTCTATAATTATGATTGAAAAAAAATTCTCAATGGGTATATCAATATAAGAACTTTTGGTGTGCATAATTTAGTTCTTTAAACTTGTATCCAATAAAAATATTACATTTCTTATCAAAATACCTTTCTTATCAAATAAATATCTTATCAAGCATTTTTATTAGTACCTCACAATACTACTCATTTTTCAAATTATAATTCCATTTCTAACTTTTAAAATCTGGATTGTCAGATTACGATGGGGATCTTGAAAGGGAGGATGTAGATAACGAGTTCAAAATGTTCAAGTTCGGCGTCAGGAAATCAATATTTAAATTTTTGAAGTCTTTTGATAAACGTGGCGATAGTTCTTAGACTGCTTCTGCTGACACCTCATTGAGTTCTGTAAGTTTACCTGTTGCACTGTTCATTCGTTTTGACCTTTTGTTTTTAAGTTAGGTATTCTAGAATTCCAAGTCTATTAATTTTTGTTTTTGAATGTCTAAATTGACCTATTTGACAATGAATTCTTGATATATACCAAATTCTACAAAACGAGACTGAAAGTTGATTTAAATTGATACAATTTGTATAACTAATTCAAGTGTTCAAAAGAAAAACGCATGAGATAAATTTGTTTAGATTGGGGATGAAGATTTGGATGGTAGCTTTTCGAGTGCAGGAACTGAGCCATGTCATGAAGTGGAGAAATATCTTCGCATGAGTGTTGACAGTGGAAGAAAAGCCAAACTATTTGAAAAATCTAATAAACCTCCAATAAGGCCGATTTCGCCAACTAAGCGTTTGGAAGACTATCCTGGTGGCATACTAACGCCATTTCTTATGAATTAGTGCTTGAGGCAATTTTCGGCCTCTACCGTGGATGAGTTTACCGAGAATAGACCAGTTTTTCTGCAAGTTGTTAAAAAGGTTTGCATTACGCTTGAGGCAGCCTTAAAAAGAAAGCCTTTCAGAGATGAGATTTGCCGTGGTGGCAAAAAGATTAGGTCAAGAGTATCCGGTATTACAGTGTGAAAAAATGAATGTTATGGTAACTTCGCGGAAGCTTTGAAAAAAGGGCTGTGTAATGTGCAGACAAATAGAAAGTCCAGAGAAAAAAAGAGTCAATGTCATTGTTCTTCCGGCTAATGAAGGTACGGCATCCATATACATAATTACGGTGGCGCAACTATGATTTTCATTAGGGTGTGGGGGAAGGATTTGAATGGAGGATATGTGAACGTGTAGTGGAATCATAATAGTTAATTGCAATTTGTATACAGAGTGTAACATTTGCCTTTGAGGTTGTAGAAAAGATCAATTCTTGAGCGAGCTAATATTATAAGTTTACTACGGTTTCGTGAATTATTAAAAGAGGGGGCACATGCTTATCGCGCTACCGATTGGGTGTAACATTAAATAATGATAAGAATTTATCTATTGATGTATATTTTTTAATAAGAATAAGAATTGTCCCATCGTTTTTAGCTTTCTGTCCATCCATATTATTGTAATATACTTTCACCAGAAATAACTTCTGGTTTAGTTACAGAAATAGGTTTTGAAACAATGCAACAAGATATATTCTGAACACATATTTTGCCTTTGTAGAGTTGGACATCGAACATCTAAAACCATAGTAAGTGACATTTACAAGGTGCTTGGAAAAAACATTGCAACTGAAGTATTACGAAGACACCCAGATTCGAGTAAATCCGACAAGGTGAATTGAACATTTTCAAATTAGAGTCCATTGTGCAAAAAAGTATCGTTCATTCATTGATCAGAAGTAAGATATACAATGTTTCTTACAGAATGTGTAACAGCGTGGAATACAGAAGGAATTTTATAATGGAAATCAGCAGAGTAAATTTTGATGACTGTTTGGCAAATTAACCCATTCATTGGTGTGATAATGAAAAGCTCAACAAGACCTCCATTTTTTATCGTATTACGTGGCGTGAGCTTTCTTGCCCAATAGTGAGGCCAAGGGGGCCGTACAGAAATTTTGTGTTTGGTGTCAAAGAAAACCAAACAAATGAGAGAACTGGTTATGAATAAAGAGTCAAATAAAGGTTTATAAAAGTAAGTAAAACTGTACAAATTCTAGCCACACTCTCGATAATAGTTTAAGAAAGCAAAAAAACGTTTCCCTAAAAAAACATCACAGGCTTGGGCCCGATGGCTTTCGGAGAATATTTAGCAGTAAAAACATCTCGATAGCCGTCAACATGGATAGCCGACCCGGTTACTTAGGATTAGGATGTTTCATACAAACGTCCTAAGTCACCACAACAGGAATATCTATTTTTGGAAATCTTTCTATATAAAAGGTGTGTGTCCTCACCTAATACTGTTTTCACATAAAGCATTAATATTTATATATGTGCGTTAACAGATACAGATGTGTGCGTTCAGAATCCCGAGGAACCGGCTCTCCTGAATTCACAGGAACGTCCATACACGGGATCAAGCACTGCCCGATTCGTAAAAACATACCGTGAGAGGTTTGGCGTCATAAACGTTGGAGCACAACGTTTGAGGAAGGAAGTTGGTAAGGTGCGGCGATGGAGGTAACAAAACCACATTTCACTCTTTTAAGTACAGGCTTTTGGTGCATGTTGTTAGCATATTTTTTCAGGAAAGATTCTGGAGAACATATGGAACACAGTTTCTAAATCGGGGAGAAATCTGAGCGATGATCTGTCCTTGGCCGCCAAGATTACTTTTGATTGCCAAGATGAACAAAAAGAAGTCACAATTGCACCCGATTATGTGGTTCCAACGTCAGAAGGACAAAGCCGCCCGGTATCTACAGGTTATTTCGATCATTATCATGAAAATTCGGTGTGACAGCACAAGAACTTTTTTTTATTACTAACGATTCGTTATAATTTATGTGGGTGAGGGTGGAGCTACAAATAATATCAGTGGGAGCATGAACATTGTGCTAAAAGCTGCTGTAGAGTTCCAAGAGTTGCCTCTAGATACAATTATGTTGGCGTTTAAGCAAGTGCAAGATACCTATTACTGTGATTTTTAACGCGCACTTGTTGGCTTTGGTAACCACCAGCTTAAGCAGAAATTTCCGATATTAAGGTATCCGCAGGGAGTGTTAAACTTCCCTCAATAACGAACCGTGAGAATATTATTTATTAATAAGAAATTATCTGCTGCTGCACCGATGAGAACATAAAAACCATTCACTAGTTAAGTCATAAACCAGTCAAAAGAAGTTCATTATTCAGTGAGGTCTCACATAAAAATCTTTCCTGTGATGGGAAGCTATTACCAACGAAAGTATAATGAAAGGTAGTATTTGAGTCATGAATTAAACATACGAAAAATGTACACTATTTTTTTAAAAAAGAATGTGATGGGAAAAAATGAAATGTGTAAGCAAAACAAACATGCGAAAGAAGATTTTTTGAAATGAATCCAAATTTTTTTTAAACCAAAAAAGGATCAATGTATGACGTACATGGAGTATAAGTGCACCCAACTAAATTCTAAAAAATCATTCAAAACGAATGTAGACGCACAGGCATCAAAAGCTGCTGACAAAGGTCCTGCTGAATCCGATAATTCCTTTATATCTGCTTCTTTTGATCTGCAAAGTGTCCTTCAACTCCCACTCTGCTTTTCTTATGTGTTACAGCAGGAAAATCTATATTTGCAATTTATATGTATACGAAGCTGCAACACCGAATGACGCGTTCTGCTTTTGTTAAGACGAAACGGAGGGAAGAAGAGACAGAAGTGGAAACGACACTTGTCTTCACAAGTCGATCACATCTTAGATGCTAATACTTGAGGAATTTCCCCTTTTTTCCAATACATGCGGGGGTCAAAATGGGAACCAGCATGTGGCTGCCGTGTTCCTAAACGTGGTTCCTCCCATGTGCAATGTATTCCTGAATTTCTTCTTCAATTTGTTCATGGGAAGTGACCAGCAGTGACGCATGCGCGCCTCGAACACAAAGAAATTTGAAAAATCATTGTCTCAAAAGCTCTGTGTAACCGTTACGAACTATCGATCGTTATGGTCTACTGCACAACGCAGACGAATCAATTTCCCGTTTGTGATTCATGTCAAGATTTCAACTATGTTACTGATTGCACTGCAAATGGTTGACTTCAAATTTGAGCAGGAATTCCATTCAACATATGAAAAAAGAAAGAGATGTTACGTATATCACACGCAACAAATTACAAAAGCGGTGTACTTTCATCGTTCCAGAGTATGTAGCTACATTTATTGCAAATCTAATCGATTTGTGTGAAAAAGCATTCTTTCAATCTTCCATTTTCGCAAAAACTAGTTTTGCCACTCACTAATGGAACTCATTGCATCCAGGAACACTGTAATTAGTTCTGTTGAAAACAAAGTAAAAATGAAAGAGACTATATATATATATATATATATATATATATATATATATATATATAGAACCATTCACGCGTGTAAATATTAAAAATCGATAAAAAAGGCGATGAAAAGGAAAACTCCCATCGAATTATTTTAAACAAACAAATTCGTCTTGTGTCATCGCAACTGCTGTTTGTGTGACACAAATTAATGCCAGCTGGGAGTGCAGACGATCTTGTGCGGCAGCTGGACGTGTGAGAATCTATGGAATCGTCAGATCACGGTCAGAATAATATAGTGACATGTGGAAAACTGATTTTATCTCAAATCTGACAGGATTGCTTATGCCTATTCTTATTTGAATTCTGATTAAATCTTTTCCCGCAAATCTCACAAGGAAATGGTTTCTCGTTGGAATGAATTCTCATGTGTCTTGAAACACTGAAGTTGTTCGTGAATGCTTTTCCGCAAATTTCACACGAATAAGGGTTTTCTTTAGAATGAATTTGCATGTGTTTGGAAGCACTGGATCTGGTGTTAAATGTTTCTGCGCAGATTTTGCAAGAATGAGCTTTATTATTGAAATGAATTCTCAGGTGTCTTGAAACGCTGGAGTTGTTCGTGAATGCTTTTCCGCAAATTTCACACGAATAAGGGTTTTCTTTAAAATGAATTTGCATGTGTTCGGAAGCTTTGGATCTGGTGTAAAATGTTTTTCCGCAGATTTTGCAAGAAAATGGTTTCTCTCCAGTGTGAATACGCATATGTCCCTTCAGTGTTGCTTTCTGAGTAAACTTCCTTCCACATATTTCACACCCATATGGTTTTTCACCGGTATGGGTGCGTATATGCCCGTTTAAATGACATTTCCGAACAAAACTCTTCGCGCAAACATCGCATTTGAACATCTTTTCTTGGGTATGAATCCGCATGTGTCGATTCAAAACACTCCTTTGTCGAAAAACTTTGTCACACACTCGACAAGCTAACGGTTTTTCATCGGTTTGAGCACTCATATGAGCCTTCAGATACATTTTATTACCAGAACCTCTGAAAAGTTTCTCAAATAAAGCTGTTCTTTTGGTGCTCGCGACTGTAAATTAAGCTGTAAAAATTACCAGTATAATTAAAGTTGATATCAACCCAGGACCTATTTATAGTATAACATATCTCTAAACTGTCGAAGTTGCGAAATGTCAGATAAAATGAGTTTCAGTTTATCTTTGCTATAAAGCCTCATTATCTTCTGCGACATTTATCAGTCATACGACATCTTCGATGATAGCATTATTTTCTCCCATCATCAAAGATAAACACGAATTCTGCCATCTGCTTTCGGAAACACTTCAACGACCAACAACCACTTTTGCCTCCATCTCCTGCGACTAGCAGATATTTGGTATCGATATTGTCGTGCAAAAGACAGTTTGGAATGAAGGGGATCAGATATAGATAACTATCATTAACATAGGCCAATGAATAAATAAAATAATAGAATGATTTAACAAAGAGATCGCCAATCCTCGAACGACTTAGCTTAAGGACATATATTTGTGGAGTGAATAAAAAATTCTTTTTCCTAATCAGCGACAATGCCGACAAACGACAGAATATGCACAAAAACATTTGCGCATAGCTCCGTTATTCGATCCACAAAACTGCGATGTGTTTCCCTCAACTAATTTAGTTTCTCAAAAACTACCCCAGAACATAACTGTGAAAACACGTATTATCCCCAGGAATGTCCGAAGAGTTCAGGTTAATGGATATTCGAAACATCATTCTAATTAGATAATTCGATATTCTACTTGTGCGGCTCTAGGTATAATAATATTTCAAAAATCTTGCAAATTTTTGATATATGGCAAATTTTACAAAATGAAATTTGGCATGAAGCACCATTTTTGTAAATTGTAGACTCACTCACAATGTTCCAAATCGAAATTAATCTGAAATACCTAAACATTCATATAAGGACATACATGGTCAGCACTTGACTTAAAGTGGTCCATGAACGACTGTGTCGAAAATATCACAATCTTTGTGAATTAGTTATACTTATGCGTTCATTGATGTTATAAACACTAGTTTCTGTTCTTCCATTCAACCATAGATATTTGCTCATTATTCGATTCTCATATAAATAGTACTATGAGAAACGGCCAATTATTTAAGGGTTGGTGTTGTTATTCCACACTATCACCCCAAGCAATGTTCAGCTGTGCGACCCAAGCTGCCATATATTTCATTCGGAAAAGTACTATTTTGATGCCCCATAAGTTTGTCATGGTTCTTGAAGCAGTGGTGGTAAGCTTGTGTTTTAGTGATTTGTATTATTTGAATACATATTCATAAAACAAAAATTGAATGTTTAGTCGAAGTTGAAGCATGCCGCAATATCGTGACGATAGATAAGATAATCTTCTGCGATAAGGCAATCTTATGCACTCTGTCGAATTGACTTTCAAGCCTCGAGCCTACTCAGTTCATAAGTCATATTTATCATTTAGCGACATCGTTATCACGTTTATGGGACATACGTAATCTCCGTTATTATTTCCAAATGCCATTTCAACAACTTCATTGCGTTTCATTAAAACAAATTTTAATATTTGCACATCATCTAATTTCACGTTTTTTCAGCTCCAACGACCACACAACAAAAAAAGTACGAAATATGTCATAAATGTTTCAATCACAAAAAAAATCTGAACGTCCATATATATGCGTGTTCATACTTGGGAAAGGTCATTTACTTGTGAAGTGTTGGATGAAGCTTTCCGACAAAAGTACTACCTGAATCGGCATATGTTGACTCATACCAGAGAACACACATGAGATTCAGTTGTAAATATTGCGAAACGGGTTTCACAGATAAATTTTATTTCCATACCAGAGAACAACCATATGGGTGGGATAAAGTTTAAGATCATATAAGTGTTTACACAGAAGAGAAAACAAGTTTCTTGCAAAATTTGTGGAGAATTAATTATTCAGAACCAGAGCAAATGTTTCGGCGCACATGAGAACTCATGTCAGTGAGAAACCTTACTCATGTAAAACTTGCACGAAAACATTCAAAACCAGCGCATAAGACGCACAAGATAATTCATTCGATTGAGAAACCGTATTTTTGTGAGGTTTGTGGGGAAAGATTTAAACAACACTTCAACGACCCGTCTTAACAACCGTTTGTCTCTTGGCGCGATTGTCAACGATAATTAAAGCGTCATTTTTGATATATTACGCATTTTCCCTGTCACTTGGACATGCTCATTAATGTTGGAAAATATACCCGTTTCCAACGCTTCCAAAATTGATTGGATATAGCTTAAGTTCGCCTCCATCTCCTGCGACGGGCTCATATTCAGTATCAAGAGGCACGGTGGTATCAATATTGTCATCAGAGCTCAACCAAGAACAAACATATGCCAATTTATTGTGTAGATCAAATGTGGTCCTGTCATATTTAGGCCAGAACGAATCCTCGGGTACCTCGGACAGGCCCATAGTCTAGCACGAATTCCCGTGATATTCGCGTATTTTTCTTTGAGGATAAAAGCTTTCTAACTTCTCCCTATAGCATAGCATGAACTAGATTGCCTTAAATTTTTATTCCTTTCAAATGGATATGGTGATAAAGGCTGGATTGCATTATTTGAGAAATCTTTCAATTTTGTATACTTTCCCAACGAATAAATTAATATTACCTCGATTAGATTATATGTGAAACTGAAACTTACTGTTCTTTATTTTGTATATATCAATTGTATAAAAAAGATTCAAATGTCTAGAGTCTAGACAGACATTTTAATAGCTCATGCAAAATATTAATCACATTTCAATTTTTAGTCCCACACTTCTGAGCGATTCCGATGATGATGAAGTTCCTGGAGTTTTACCCGAAAAAAGAATTTTAATTTGGTTGAACAGCACTTATTTTACTTATTTCACTTATTTTACGGTTTCAATTTTTCCAACAATACTTAAATATTTCTCAAATTAAATTTAATATATTTTATTATCATATTGCAGCCCCGTATTGCAGACAGAGGAGGAAATGCAAAGACAAAGGGTGCTAAAAGAGGACATTATAAGATAAATTAACGTTAAAACCCCAACCAAAAAGAGCAAAAGTAAACGTCACAGAAGCAAAATTCATCAAAGATATAGTTTTTGAAAAGTTCACTCGAAAAAGAAAGCATATTTTTTTTTGTGGAATTGAAATCGTTATATCATTATTAACATTTATTGTGTGTGTCGGAATTTATTGTAGAGGAACCGAACCCTCCAATATACAGAGTTTGAGACGAATTTGTGTTATTTCAGATATGAGTTACTGGGGAAACAACGCGTGGAATTTGGGAAGGAAAACATGGGACGCAATGGAGTCATTGCGCAAGGGGAACAGCCGAACGAGCCACGTCCGTATACAACTGTTGATGAAACAGCAGTTATTAGCAGAATTGACAGCAAGAGTCAGATTTTTAAAGAGAAAATAGATAGGAATTCAGACGAGATAGTGAGTAATGATAATGAGATCGAAGAAATTCGAGCAAAACGTTGAAAGGCAGAAGAGATGACCAGAAATTTAGACGAGAAATATCATCCAATGGCGACCGAAGATGATTTGTGGGAACAGGATAAATGGCATAGACAAAGGGTGTCGAGCAAAGCGTTGGTAATAGCCGAACAAGTGAAAAACGAAAGTTGGTTTAAGTGCAGCAGCAGCAATAGGAGCAAGGGTGGGAAGTTATGCGGGTAGCAAAAAAGGGCATGAATCAAAACACATCACAAGGGCCGGCAGTGGCAGGAGATACGCTGGCATGAAGACAGCCTTCCAAACCAAAGAATTGGGTCGAATAAAAAAGGTGAACGCAGCGAGAAAGCGCATACAGCAAGCGACAGCCTACGAGGAAGCAGCGAAAAGAAGACAGCAGCCCAAGAAACACCATTACCAGACGATTCAAATTCAGAGTTTAACGGCGAAGTAGTAGAAGATAATACCGACATATCAATGGAAGCTGACAGTTCAGATTCCAGAATGTAATGTCGGAGTTAAAGCGACGGGCACGGCAGGACAGACAGCAGGAGGGATAGTGATGAAACATAAGCAAGTAGATCATGATTGGTTCCAAGGTACAACGGACGTAACAACATACAGCGTAAGGTTCAGGGATTTCGCACAATTTGGAGCGTGGAAGCTACCAGCAGAGGAGCAAACAGCTGATCAAACGGATGAATGGGAGGATCAATTCGGAGATGGCCACTTTCACGAAAGTAAGATATGCACTGAAAGTTTCACATTACCAGACATAGGATAGAGTGGAACAAGAAAAAGGGTTATCCCGTGGAAAAGCCCTGATCCAAGAACAATATATCGATATTTTAGACAAAAAGCGTCACAACAACAAACCATCACCCGTTGAACTTCGCAAGACCGGACACATCATCACCAACGGGAGGGATACCACTACTATATTTAACAGTGTGTGAAGGCGTAAATGGGAGACAGCTCAAGATGCGGAATTACATTTATTATGCCAGCCAGGAAGTAGGAAGATCAGATTAGGAATAAAGCCGTTTACTTTACAACATGGGCAGAAGCAACAGAATGACAGGAGGACCAAATGAAATAAATCTATGATAGAACGCACTGCTAAGATAAGTTTTAAGATAAATACTAATTTGTTTAATTTGCCGATAAACATCTCCATTTTTCACTGAAAGAGGAGGCGAAGGAGCAGCGAATGTTAAAGCAAGTCCGCGATCACAAAAAACGTTCAGACTGCAAATGACAAAACGTCGGAATGCGGCCGCTCTCCTCGACCTAATTGCTACAAGAGCGACTGTGTCGGCTCGACATTTCGCCTCCCGGTACATTTGGGGGCGATATTCAATGTAAAGCCGATATTCGATTATCGGTATTTCTAGCATGGATGTATACAGTTATACTTATTGTAGTTTCAAGTCCTGGATAAAAATTTTTGCCCACCATTAGGTATTTTTCCTACTGCCTATTTGTAGTTATTTATACTATGTATGGCCACTGTCTTAAGTTCCAAAATATTGTCATCAGATAAGTTTTTGCCCAGCTACCATTACTAATTTTGCTTTTTTGAATCGTGTTACAATATCAAATACCCATTTACTGCATTTCTGGCTCATTGTGTGTTAAAAATAGTGATTCGTGTCAAGTTTGTTCAATATAGAATGACATATCATGTCTTATTGTGCATGGTCGTTGTAGCTGAAAAAATTCGAAATACGATGCTGTCAAATAAGAATAAACAAATTTACTACGCCTTCTCTCTTTTAATGCGATGATGTACAAAAATCAAAATTTGTTTCAATAAAACGCAATGAACTTGTTGAAATAGCAGGTGTTAGTTATATGCAAAATAAAAACGGAGATTACATGATAACGATGTCTCTGAATTGTAGATAAGACTTATTAACAAATAAGGTCGGAGGTGAAAAAGCTCGAGGCGTTAGAGAGTCAATTCGACAAGATGAAGTAGATTACCTTATCTCTAGTCGCATTATCGTGGTATCCTACAACTTAAACATTAAAACGTTTTTTATATGATTTTGTATTGAAATGATACTAATCACTGAAATTGTACATACGAAGTTAAATCCACAAAGCACAGACTTTACACAGAAACCATTGACTTAATCCAAATGCCCTGCTTCCATGAATGGAAAAAGAAAGGTCATTTTACGTCGTCTGGAACCATGACAAACTTATAGGCTATCAAAATAGTACATTTCGAATGAAATATATGGTAGCTTGGGTCGCGCAGCAGAACATTGCTTTGGGTGAAGGTGTGAAATAACGACAGCAATCCTTAAATAAGTGGCCTATTAGTACTATTTATATGAGAATAGAGTAATGAGCGAATATCTATGGTTGGATAGAGGAACAGAAACTAGTGTTTATGGCATTAATGAACGCATAAGTAAGACTAATTCACGAAGATTGTGATCTTCTCGACACAGTCGTCCATGGACCGCTTTAAGTCAAATGCTAACCAAGTATGCCCTTATATGAATGTTTAGGTGTTTCAGACTAATTTCGATTTGGAACATTATGAGTGAGTCTACAATTTACAAAAATGGTGATTCATGCCAAATTTTATTTTGTAAAATTTGCCATATATCAAAAATTTGCAAGATTTTTGAAATATACCTAGAGCTGCACAACTAGAAGTAGAATATCGATTTATGTAACATCAAAGATGTTTCGAATATCCATTAACCTGAACTCTGCGTACCTTCCAGGACCGAATACGTGTTTTTATGGTTATGTTCTGGGGTAGTTTTTGTGAAACTAATTTAGGTGAGGGAAACGTATCGCAGTTTTGTGGATCGAATAACGGAGCTATACGCAAATGTTTTTGTGCACATTCTGCGAGTTGCACACAGAGACGCTTTTGGAAATGGAAGTTGATCTACGAGGTTTTCGCCTTTTACTAAAGCTTCTCGTGGAGAGGAGTATTCAATGATTTGTTTTTTCACTGAATTTTTTCACCGAGTCGGTTGTCGGTATTGTCGCTGATGAGGGAGAAGAATTCTTGATGAACTGGACAAATATATGTGTCGCTAAGTCGTTCGAAGATTGGCGATCTCTTTGTTAAATCATTCTATTATTTGATCATTGACCTATTTTAATGTTAGTTCCCTCGATCTAATCCCCCTTATCCCTAACTGTCTTTTGCACGACAATATCGATACCACCGCGCCTCTGCTCGTCACAGGAGGTGGATGCAAGTTGAACCCATAGCCAATCAGTTTTGGAGACGCTGGAAACTGGTATATCTTCCAATCTTAATGAGCAGACCCAGTGGCAGGATGTAACGCGCAATATATCAAAAAATGACGTTATAAATGCCGTTGACACAGACGCGCGAAAAGGCAAGTGTTTTTTGGGACGGGTCGTTGAAGTGTTTCCGGGAGCAGATGGCAGAATGATGCTATCATCGAACATATCATATAACTGATTAATGTCGCAGAAATAATTGAGGCTTTACATCAATAATAAATTGAACTGAAACTTATCTTATCTGATATTTCGCGGCTTCGACAGTTTAGATATATGTTATGCTATATATAGGTCCTGGGTAGATATCAACTTCTAATATACTGGTATTTTTTACAGCATAATTCATAGTCGCGAACACCAAAAGAACAGCTTTATGAGTGCTCATACCGATGAAAAACCGTTAACTTGTCGAGTGTGTGACAAAGGGGGGTTTTGAATCGACACATGCGGATTCATACCCAAGAAAAGATGTTCAAATGCGATGTTTGCGAGAAGAGTTTTGTTCGGAAATGTCATTTAAACAGGCATATACGTATCCATACCGGTGAAAAACCATATGGGTGTGAAATGTGTGGAAGGAAGTTTACTCAGAAATCAACACTGAAGGGACATATGCGTATTCACACCGGAGAAAAACCATTTTCTTGCAAAATGTGTGGAAAGGTATTCAGAACGAGAGCCTGTGTGTCGGCACACATGAGAATCCATTTCAATAATAAAACACATTCTTGCAAAATCTGCGAAAAAACATTTAGCACCGGATCCACTGCTTCCAAACACATGCAAATTCATTCCAAAGAAAACCGTTATTCGTGTGAAATTTGCGGAAAAGCATTCGCGTACAACTCCAGTGTTTCAAGACACATGAGAATTCATTTCAACGAGAAACCATTTCCCTGTGAGATTTGCGGAAAAAGATTTAATCAGAATTCAAATAAGAATAAACATAAGCAAATTCATAGTGCAAATCAAAGGAAATCCTGTCAGGTTCAAGACAAAATCAGTTTTCCACATGTCGTTATATTATTTCTGACTGTGATCTGATGATGCCATAGATTCAGCCGTATCCAAGCAAGAAATGATCTCATACGTCGAAAGAGTCTGCGCTCCAAAAAGGCTTCAATTTGTGCCACATAAACAGCAGTTGCGATGACACAAGAAGAATTTGTTTAAAATAATTCGATGGAAGATTTCCTGTTCATCGACTTTTTATCGATTTTTAATATTTACACAGTTACAGTGTTCCTCAGAGCAATGAGTTCAACTAATGAGTAGTCCAACTAGTTTTTGCGAAAATGGGAGTTTGAAATTTTTTGGCATCATAAAAAATCGACAATATTACACAAATCGATAAGATTTGTAATAAATGTAGCTACATAGTCTGGAACGATGATGGTACTGCGCTTTTGTAATTTGCTGCGCGTAATCTTCGTAACATCTCTTGCTTTTTCATATGTCGACAATGGCATTTCCTGTCCATGCCTCTAGTATGGCTGGTGTCAGAAATTTGAAGTTTATCATTTGCAGTGCAATCAGTAACATAGTTGAAATCTTGACATGAATCACAAACGGGAAATTGATTCGATCGATAGTTCGTAGCGGTGACGCAACTAGTGGTGATTTCGATTGGTAGGCACCCTTTCCAATTATGTTTTAATATTTTTTCTATACTTTTCGAAACCACAAGAAACTTTTGAGAATGTGATTTTCAAATTTCTTTGTGTCCGAGGCGCGCATGCGTAACTTCTGGTCACATCCCTTGACCAAATTTGAAAAAAATATTACGAATGATTGCACATGCTGGGAGAATTGAACCACGTTTAGAAACACGGCAGCAACATGCTGGTTCCTATTTTGACCCCTGTATGTATTGGAAAAAATGTGAAATTTCTCTAGTATTAGCATCTAAGATGTGATCGACTTGTGAAGACAAGTGTCAATTTCATTACTGTCCCTTCTTCCCTCCGTTTCGTCTTAACAAAAGCAGAACGCGTCATTCAGTGTTGCAGCTTCGTATACATATAAATTGTGAACATGGATTTTCCTGCTGTAATACATAAGAAAAGCAGGGTGGGAGTTGAAGGACATTCAACTCACAGAATGCACACATAGAATTCCGTTGTGTGCACCTTAGCCGTTTTTGATAGATAATTCATGTCAATAATAGCACTTTGACTTTCATTATACAGTGTCCTAATCCAACTCACAAACACGCGTCCAAAAAGTGCGGCTGTCTTATCCATGCCCACCACTCAACCCACGGTGTAATAACTTGGGTAGGCTAAGCCGAACAGGAAAAGATGATATCTTTCCAGTAATTGTAACCCAGTCCGCCTATAAGTGGCCGCTGCTACAGGGCCTTGGACGGGGTGATCCACTCTAAGAAGTGACTACAAAAAAATGGCAGTCAAGGTAGATTTTCATAATTCAAATAATCACGAATATCATAAAAGAGTCTAATATTTTCACCGATATATCTAGCCTTCAAAAAGCCTTTTTGATCATACTGCACTAGATTTACTATCACAAATCACCAGAGTGATATTACAAGTGTGATGTGTTATAATTTTTGTGAACATTCGTCGAAAATTTTAGGCCAAACAGTTTCAATACGCCGGAGTTACACAACACTGCAGTTAATCATAGCTGCTTAGTTTGTTTGGATTTTTTTCAGTTTATTGTGCAGTTGCTGATACTATATTTTGCAGTAGAAGTTCTTTGCAATAAATGTTGCAAAATATTATCAAGGTATTCAAATTGACAGTATAAAAATTCTATGGTATTACCTAAGTAGGCTAAATTGAACCTCGATCAACTAAAACGTGTGATCGTTAAATTAATTCTTCCTCTATATATATAGGTCTATTATTGAAAAATAAGTGATGAAACGTACAAACATTGGATCAGTGAATATCGTACATGTATAACAGCATCTTCAGAATCAGATCTAGCAAAGTCAATCATTATGCGTGTCTATCGAAAATGATAATGGAAAAGTCAATGTCTCGCACGAAAAGTACGGCAAGCACAACCACACAATCAACTTGTTGTCACCACTGATATTTCATGTAAAACAGCAGTGTTGTTGGTTTTGAAGCGTTTTGTTATTACGAATAAAATGTAAAAATTCGGACACTCAAAGAAAAATAAGGATTCGTCACACGCATTGTCAAAAAATAGATTTTGCCATATGTTTCTTCTAATTATATACAGTGTGCCAGACCCTACGCCACAACTGGACATAGTTAGTCCAGTTGATACCTGTCCTAGATCCATGGAGCGATGTCCTTTCCAGGCTAGCCTAGCTAAAAATTATAACTGAAAATCATTTTCAAGCTATTCTGGGTCAATAATCGATCGATCCCACATTTATTTTTAATCTATACTTCAGGAAATGATTGCAAAAAATGCAAGTCGATTTTCTCCAATGAGAAAATACGCGCCGCAGGCGCTTGAAAATATTTGTTGAAAAAATACACTACTAATATGGGGAGAATATAGTGCACCTGAAGGCGCTTTAAAATTTTGCTCATTTTAAGATTATTTTTGTATAAAATTTCAAGAACTTAGGGAACGCGCGTATTTTTGGGATGACTTTTTCTTTCCAAATAAAAACCACATGTTTGTCAATGACATTTTTGCACCAAATAACATCGCGTGTTAATGCATGACGTTTTTCCTTGAAATAATATCGCGTGTTCTTGGATGACGTTATTGCTCCAACTAAAACCGCCTGCATAACCATAATGTTTATGCCCCAAATAATACCGTATGTTTTCGGAAGTAACCATGATAATATTGCCCAGAATAATAACTTTACAGACTTATCTTATATGTCAAGTATGAGCCACGAAAGGCCGCGTCCGGCTGGTGTGCGCCATCTCTGGCCATACTTGCCAAACATATCTTTCTCATAGTTTTACGATCGGGATCGAGACATTTATGCTCAACTGCATCGACATCACGAATTTATTTATTCATACAACAATGAAATGAAAGAGTCGTTTTGTTAGATATGAATCACTAGTAGACCGCGCATCAGCGGCGCGAACCCAAACCTTCTTTTATTTGTGTACACAAACGTAAAAAACGCAAAGTTCCGACCAAACGTATAAATTTCACCCCTGTAATGGTATCAGTTCATTAACAGGAAAGGATTACGGATGTTCAATCGAATTTGAGGCATTTAAGCTTTTCATGTTGAGATAAAAGACGTTTTCAACGAAATATTCATTCATAAAAACATAAAATTATAAAGAAGAATGGTTTGATGATTGTCCAGTGCATATACTATTCACTGAACTTTATCATAGGGACTTAATTCTGTTTAAAGTGCTCTGCAATTAGAGTGCAGTTGCTGGTACTACGTTTTGTAGGAGCGCTTTGCCATATGACTATAGCGGCCCGTGAATTTCTTCCTCAATTGTGAACGAGTAAATAACAAATACATTCAATGCGCGAGTAAAACATCTTGCCGTGTTTCCAACTTTTTTGTAGCTAGGCTGCTCATCAGAACTCTGTCCCGAGTTACTCCGGAACTGTTCACTGTTTGTTTGCGGGACGTATCTGTCGTCTGATATGGAAGTTCTTAATAGATGCAACGTGAGTACTTTATTGTTTTTAAATATTAAAATATTTATGTGAGAAGATTTGAATCAGTTCGTACCAATGACCCCTCGATTCACAGTTTGGACAGGATAGCATGTCATCTGAATTTGCGCAATGTGTTCAAAGCATAAAATTGGATTAGAAATCTAAGATATTTCGAGCGCATTCTACAAATACTTGAATTTTTTAATATACCCTCGCCCCAACCCCCTCTTAGGAGGGAAGGGGATGCAAACCTACGTAGGGCGCAGAGAGCAGTGAGTTTGGTCTTCTCCTAATGAGTGTAAAACCCTATACCACCATTTGCTCCATTTCAACCGTCTCTTACTTAAGTCAAAAAACGATTGGTCAAACATGTTTTGTTGAACGTAGGTAACTGATGGATCTGGTGATTAATCTGTGGCTAGGGCTGGGCAATTTGAATCGATTCGAAGCACAACTTTTTCGAATCAATCATGAAATGTTCATAGGAACAAAAACTTGCTGAATGAACTAGAATTTTCATTTTTAACGACAAAACGCCATCGATTTTGATCAAGTAGTTTGACCCGAATTGATTATATTTTGTCGTTACAATATAAAAATTGTTGCTTTAGACATGGAGTGTGAATTGAAATGCAATGTAAACTATAAATTTCTTAAACTATTAATTCTTTTCGCAATGGAGACAAGTTCGGATAGTAAAAATGGGATATTTGATATTCACACGAAATTCATGATTCGATCCGATTCGAAAAATTTATTCGAATCAGATTCGATTTCCAAATGATTTGGTTCAGCCCAGCCCTATGATTGGGACCCAAGACATACGTCGGGGCAATTCTACTACTCTAACCTACAGTGCGTAAGCAGGAGTCATCGTTGGATTGCACCGTCAAAATGCAAACCATCTTTGGCTCATGCTTCTCACTCCTGATTTTAATATCATAGTAGGAACTTTTATTTTGCAAAGCACGCGCTGCAAATCGCCTGAATGCAGTCATGAGTTTATTTGCGAATGGAAATTCAGGAGGGCGTTTTATTCAGCTGAGCTTGGGGCTTTACCTAGAGACGTTTATTGGTTAGATTAGGCAAATTTACCTATTTTTCAACTACGTACCTGGTTTAAAAATAAGACACTTAGAATGAAAGAAATGAATAAATCTTATTTTGATTATGAAAAAAATTTTTGAAATAAATCATTCGGTGATTTCGACCTTCAAATATATTAAAAATGCCTTTAAACAACCAGAATAATGATAACCTACTTCACCTGGTTTTTAGTTCAGTTACTACTTGGCTTGAAAATTTGAAACTAGATTATCTAGTAATACTTTACCCAGTTTTGTGTAAATGCGCTATACTTTGCATAGCTTAAGATAAAGCTAGGTTACCTTCACCACTCCGACGAGCATCCTTGCCTCTTGATATTCTGTGACGCAGATATTCAGCAACACCTTCTTTCTTCGCGATTTCGAAATACATTTCTGTAAAATCAATGGTTTTTTTTAATATTCTGCATGTTTTAATATAAACATCTCTCGCATCGAAAACAAATATTTTTTATTCAAGTTCGCCTCAAGCTAAGCCTAATACAGCGTCTAAGAGGAACCAAATAAAACCACGTCATAGCTACTGAAAGAGCTTAAAACTTTTTTCATAGAACTAAAACATTCTGGGGCATTACAGTGGTGGTAAGAAAACCTATTAACCATTTTGGTGCGCTTTTATTTGCCTATTAAGGTCGTAATACAGGTGATGTTATCTTACCGATGTATTGCGTCGTGTTCCATTTAGCAAAAACAAATAAGGCAATAGCGCACGCACTGCTCACGAGATGAAAGATATAAGAACGTGAGATGAAAATGTAATAAACTTAGAAAATGCAACCTACGCAAACGTGTGTTGTGACCTACACGACACACAGGAAATTCGTTAAGATAATTTTGAATACCAAACCCAACGGGGTAATAGTCTCGTAAAGGATACGTTCCACAACGTACCATTCCACAGCTATTGTGATTCCAGAACCTTCCTGGTCAGCACGATTGACATTTCTATCAGGTGCTAGCGCGAATAATTCAATATATTAATGAAACAAGTAATGGAATATTATTAGAGATTGCTACATGACCAATATTCGATGCAGAATTATAAATGTGTCTCTAAATGAGTCAAATTTATACCTGCCAGATTGATTTTGGTGTTTGGTGGATATACAAATGAAAAACAAATTCAAATGCCATGTCCAATGTTTAGTTTTGGACAAATGTATGAATGTGTTATAAAGCAGATTCAGTAATTTAACGTCAAATTTATATATCTGATAAGTTGATTTGATTTGGAAGTAGGCTGATTTAATTATTAGAGACACGCTCCCTATTCGCGAAGGGGGGCATATCATGATTTCATTCCCTTCTTCCAAAGTGCGCTCATGAGTCCATCGTGTGGTAGTTAGGTGTTATAGCCGCGATAGCTTCACGGACAAGTCATAACAAATATCCTTGAAACAGAGAGACGATGATAAGTGTTTCTAGAAGATTAGCTTGGTGGGTGTTCGGGATGGGGACTCATCCATCCAAGTTGTCAGAAAACGATTTAATGTTATCGCATTCGCTTAGAGCAAGGTCGTAGAAGATATTTCCCCAATTAAATACCGAATTTCGAAGTAAATTGCACCGCAAGTTTCAAGACTGCTTTTTCCTTTCCTTAAGGCCATTGTGTCGGATAGTTTTTGGGGTATTAGTGAGCGAGCGGAACGACGGTTAATTTAACCTCACGGCCCTACGTCTACAGCAATACTCGTTTTTGCTTTCTGACCTAAAACGCAACGCAATGGTTCAGTAAAACAACTTTACGTTTATTGTCGCGCCAGGAAAGTGTGAAGTTCGACACCGACATGCTTATTATCCCCAAACATGTCATTACGTATCCTGCCGTTATTGCTTTATTGTACATTTAGTGAGCGTAAGCTGTCGGCGAGGTGTTCGAGTGGTTAAGGCGATGAACTGATAGCTAATCCATTGTGCTCTGCGCGCGTGGCTTCACATCCGAAAAGTCAAAACGTGTGCCGCTCGCACCGTTTGAACCACAATTGTAGAAAGTCTTATGGATTAATATATTTGCATTAAATGGTGAGTTGTACAAACGGTATTTATTCGTTATCTATTTGATTTTATTTAATGCTTCAGTTGGAGCAGAACATAAAATGAACTGCCTTTATTCTAAATAAATTGTTTCGTTCTACTCCGCGTAAAAGGGTTTTTATACTGATATGAATTTTAATATTATCTTTCGCCAATTTGGTTGCTGTTGTGTTGATTGTATTGTAAATTCGTTATTTTGAAATTGCAACCAGCTTAAAATCTCTATCCGTCGAGTCGCCAGCCCGTCCATGCACACGAGCGTGTTAATGAAAAAAGATGGCGCCTGAGAGTCAATAGCAGAGTTAGTCTTCGTTATAGCTCTGTGTTCACGTCAGTCTTCATATAATTGTCCTGGCTATAATAAATATTATAAAGAATTTTCAAAAATCCAACTTGCGCCCATTTGAACGCATAAATCTAGCAAATTTTGCTATTTCTGACTGGTATTCAAATCTGTTGCTCCCAGTCCGATGTCTATTCTGCATAAATGTGTATACTTTAAAATCCACATCATTTGATGTCACTGACATTAATTAACCTGTTTAGCGATCCCGGTCGGTTAGAAGCAAATCTCGTATCATTTCAGACATTCTTTCCATGATGATGATGATGATAATGAGACCATAAAATAAAACCGCACAAGCAACTTGATTATCATTGTCACCACTGATATTTCATGTAAAACAGCAGTGTTGGTGGTTTTGAAGCATTTTGTCAACGCATTTTTGCCAATTATATACAGTGTGGAAGACGCCACAACTGGACATAGTTAGTGCAGTTGATACTTTGCCTAGATCCATGGAGCGATGTACTTTCCAAGCAAGCCTAGCTTAAAATTATAACTGAAAAGCATTTTCAAGCTATTCCGGGTCAATGATCAATCGATCCCACATTTTCTATAAGTACATATTTTTAATCTATACTTCAGGAAATGATTGAAAAAAATGCAAGTCGATTTTCTCCAATAAGAAAATATGCGCTTGAAAATATTTGTTGAAAAAATACACTACTAATATGGGGAAAATATAATGCACCTGAAGGCGCTTTAAAATTTTGCTCATTTTAAGATTATTTTTGTATAAAATTTCAAGAACTTAGGGAACGCGCGTATTTTTGGGATGACTTTTCTTTCCAAATAAAAACCACATGTTTGTCAATGACAGTTTTGCACCAAATAACATCGCGTGTTAATGCATGACGTTTTTCTATGAAATAATATCGCGTGTTCTTGGATGACGTTATTGCTCCAACTAAAACCGCCTGCATAACCATAATGTTTATGCCCCAAATAATACCGTATGTTTTCGGGAGTAACCATGACGTTATTGCCCAGAATAATAACTTTACAGACTTACCTTATATGTCAAGTATGAGCCACGAAAGGAAGAACCGCGTCCGGCTGGTGTGCGCCATCTCTGGCCATACTTGCCAAACATATCTTTTTCATAGTTTTACGATCGGGATCGAGACAGTTATGCTCAACTGCATCGACATCACGAATTTATTTATTCATACAACAATGAAATGAAAGAGTCGTTTTGTTAGATATGAATCACTAGTAGACCGCGCATCAGCGGCGCGAACCCAAAACCTTCTTTTATTTGTGTACACAAACGTAAAAAACGCAAAGTTCCGACCAAACGTATAAATTTAACCCCCTGTAATGGTATCAGTTCATTAACAGGAAAGTATGGCGTTCAATCGAATTTGAGGCATTTAAGCTTTTCATGTTGAGATAAAAGACGTTTTCCACGAAATATTCATTCATAAAAACATAAAATTATAAAGAAGAATGGTTTCACGATTGTCCAGTGCATATACTATTCACTGAACTTTATCATAAAGACTTAAAGTGCTCTGCAATTAGAGTGCAGTTGCTGATACTACGTTTTGCCATATGATTATAGCGGCCCGTAAATTTCTTCCTAAACTATGAACTAGTAAGTAACAAATACATTCAATGCGCGAGTGAACATCTTGCTGTTTTTCCAACTTTTTTGTAGCTAGGCTGCTCAATCAGAACTCTGTCCCGAGTTACTCCGGAACTGTCCACTGTTTGTTTGCGGGACGTATCTGTCGTGTGATACCTATTGTTTCTAAATATTAAAATATTTATTTGGGAAGATTTGAATCAGTTCGTATCAATGACCTCTCGATTCACAGTTTGGACAGGATAGCATGTCATCTGAATTTGCGCAATGTGTTCAAAGCATAAAATTAGATTAGAAATCTAAGATATTTCGAGCGCATTCTACAAATACTTGAATTTTTTTTAATATACCCTCGCCCCAACCCCCTCTTAGGAGGGGGGGATGCAAACCTACGTAGGGCGCAGAGAGCAGTGAGTTTGATCTTCTCCTAATGAGTGTAAAACCATATACCACCATTTGCTCCATTTCAGCCGTCTCTTACTTAAGTCAAAAAACGATTGGTCAAACATGTTTTGTTGAACGTAGGTAACTGATGGATCTGGTGATTAATCTGTGGCAAGGGCTGGGCAATTTGAATCGATTCGAAGCACAACTTTTTCGAATCAATCATGAAATGTTCATAGGAACAAAAACTTGCTGAATGAACTAGAATTTTCATTTTTAACGACAAAACGCCATCGATTTTGATCAAGTAGTTTGCCCAAATTGATTATATTTTGTCGTTACAATATAAAAATTGTTGCTCTTAGACATGGAGTGTGAATTGAAATGCAATGTAAACTATAAATTTCTTAAACTATAAATTCTTTTCGCAATGGAGACAAGTTGTGATAGTAAAAATGGGATATTTGATATTCATACGAAATTCATGATTCGATCCGATTCGAAAAAATTATTCGAATCAGATTCGATTTCCAAATGATTTGGTTTAGCCCAGCCCTATGATTGGGACCCAAGACATACGTCGGGGCAATTCTACTACTCTAACCTACAGTGCGTAAGCAGGAGTCATCGTTGGATTGCACCGTCAAAATGCAAACCATCTTTGGCTCATGCTTCTCACTCCTGATTTTAATATCATAGTAGGAACTTTTATTTTGCAAAGCATGCGCCGCAAATCGCCTGAATGCAGTCATGAGTTTATTTGCGAATGGAAATTCAGGAGGGGCGTTTTATTCAGCTGAGCTTGGGCCTTTACCTAGAGACGATAAACCTAGAAAGTTTAAGATCAGGACGTTTATTCTAACCTGAATGTACCTTTTTATTGGTTTAATGAAATATATAGGCATTTGAGCAATACATTTGTTGGCGTCCGAAAAGATTTTACAAAATATTGCTTTTACGCGTCCCTGAAAGCGATACCTCAATCAGGAATTTTAAGTTAAATAATCAAATTTAACTATAGTCCGCCGAATGAGTAAGAAAGAATTTGCTTTTTTACTTTGTTTCCGCTTATTTGTAATTTTTGATTTTCTTGAAACTCGCTCATCCCTGATATTAATCTGACTTGGCCACCACCGTATTTAAGGCCATTGTTATGCCCTCCCATGAAACTACCAGGGGGCTCGTATGTATTGGGTTTTGCTTCAAAAAAATAAGTAAGTGAGAGTCGAGGCCACAATACACGTGAGGTTTTCTTACCGATGCATCGCGTTAGTTTTCAGGTAACGAAACACTACATTGTCTGATTCCTTCGGATAATTTGAATATGCATTTATGCTGATTAAACAAGGGTTGTTGACAAAAATTTCAACAGTTTTGCTGCGATTTTGCATCTCTATTTTTCTCAAAACAATTTACCAGCAAATAAGGAGTTTTATTTTTTGAAACATGAATGACAGGTTGTCATCACCTCGATTCATCAGTGACTCACAAAATATATTTTCTGTCCGGGAGTGGGTGAGTTCGACTTATTAAATATTTCTACGAATTTCTGTGATAATGTTAGATCGACTTCTTTGTCCCTTTTCGAAAAAAAAATTATATTCTAAATGTATCTACAAAAGCTTTATCCAGTAAGTTTATTGGTTAGATTATGCAAATTTACCTATTTTTCAACTACGTACCTGGTTTCAAAAATAGACACTTAGAATGAAAGAAATGAATAAATCTTATTTTGATTATGAAAAAAACTTTTGAAATAAATCATTCGGTGATTTCGACCTTCAAATATATTAAAAATGCCTTTAAACAACCAGAATAATGATAACCTACTTCACCTGGTTTTTAGTTCAGTTACTACTTGGCTTGAAAATTTGAAACTAGATTATCTAGTAATACTTTACCCAGTTTTGTGTAAATGCGCTATACTTTGCATAGCTTAAGATAAAGCTAGGTTACCTTCACCATTCCGACGAGCATCCTTGCCTCTTGATATTCTGTGACGCAGATATTCAGCAACACCTTCTTTCTTCGCGATTTCGAAATACATTTCTGTAAAATCAATGGTTTTTTTTAATATTCTGCATGTTTTATTATAAACATTTCTCGCATCGAAAACAAATATTTTTTATTCAAGTTCGCCTCAAGCTAAGCCTAATACAGCGTCTAAGAGGAGCCAAATAAAAACCACGTCATAGCTACTGAAAGAGCTTAAAACTTTTTTCATAGAACTAAAACATTCTGGGGCATTACAGTGGTGGTAAGAAAACCTATTAACCATTTTGGTGCGCTTTTATTTGCCTATTAAGGCCGCAATACAGGTGATGTTATCTCACCGATGCATTGCGTCGTGTTTCATTTAGCAAAAACAAATAAAGCAATAGCGCGCGCACTGCTCACGAGATGAAAGATATAAGAACGCGAGATGAAAATGTAATAAACCTAGAAAACGCAACCTATGCAAACGTGTGTTGTGACCTACACGACACACAGGAAATTCGTTAAGATAATTTTGAATACCAAACCAACGGGGTAATAGTCTCGTAAAGGATACGTTCCACAACGTACCATTCCACAGCTATTGTGATTCCAGAACCTTCCTGGTCAGCACGATTGACGTTTCTATCAGGTGCTAGCGCGAATAATTCAATATATTAACGAAACAAGTAATGGAATATTATTAGAGATTGCTACATGACCAATATTCGATGCTGAATTATAAATGTGTCTCAAAATGAGTCAAATTTATACCTGCCAGATATGTGTTATAAAGCAGATTCAGTAATTTAACGTCAAATTTATATATCTGATAAGTTGATTTGATTTGGAAGTAGGCTGATTTAATTATTAGAGACACGCTCACGCTATTCGCGAAGGGGGGCATATCATGATTTCATTCCCTTCTTCCAAAGTGCGCTCATGAGTCCCATCGTGTGGTAGTTAGGTGTTATAGCCGCGATAGCTTCACGGACAAGTCATAACAAATATGCTTGAAACAGAGAGACAATGATAAGTGTTTTCTGGAAGATTAGCTTAGTGGGTGTTCGGGATGGGGACTCATCCATCCAAGTTGTGAGAAAATGATTTGTTATCACATTCGCTTAGAGCAAGGTCGAAGAAGATATTTCCCCAATTAAATACCGAATTTCGAAGTAAATTGCACCACAAGTTTCAAGACTGCTTTTTCCTTTCCTTAAGGCCATTGTGTCGGATAGTTTTTGGGGTATTAGTGAGCGTGTGGAACGACGGTTAATTTAACCTCACGGCGGACCCTACGTCTACAGCAATACTCGTTTTTGCTTTCTGACCTAAAACGCAACGCAATGGTTCAGTAAAACAACTTTACGTTTATTGTCGCGCCAGGAAAGTGTGAAGTTCGACACCGACATGCTTAATATCCCCAAACATGTCATTACGTATCCTGCCGTTATTGCTTTATTGTACATTTAGTGAGCGTCACCTGTCGGCGAGGTGTTCGAGTGGTTAAGGCGATGAACTGATAGCTAATCCATTGTGCTCTGCACGCGTGGCTTCACATCCGAAAAGTCAAAACGTGTGCCACTCGCAACACCGTTTGAACCACAATTGTAGAAAGTCTTATGGATTAATATATTTGCATTAAATGGTGAGTTGTACAAACGGTATTTACTGGTTATCTATTTGATTTTATTTAATGCTTCAGTTGGAGCAGAACATAAAATGAACTGCCTTTATTCTAAATAAATTGTTTTGTTCTACTCCGCGTAAAAGGGGTTTTATACTGATATGAATTTTAATATTATCTTTCGCCAATTTGGTTGCTGTTGTGTTGATTGTATTGCAAATTCGTTATTTTGACATTGCAACCAGCTTAAAATCTCTATCCGTCGAGTCGCCACCCCATCCATGCACACGAGCGTGTTAATGAAAAAAGATGGCGCCTGAGAGTCAATAGCAGAGTTAGCTCTTCGTTATAGCTCTGTGTTCACGTCAGTCTTCATATAATTGTCCTGGCTATAATAAATATTATAAAGAATTTTCAAAAATCAAACTTGCGCCCATTTGAACGCATAAATCTAGCAAATTTCGCTATTTCTGACTGGTATTCAAATCTGTTGCTCCCAGTCCTATGTCTATTCTGCATAAATGTGTATACTTTAAAATCCACATCATTTGATGTCACTGACATTAATTAACCTGTTTAGCGATCCCGGTCGGTTAGAAGCAAATCTCGTATCATTTCAGACATTCTTTCCATGATGATGATGATAATGAGACCATAAAATAAAACCGCACAAGCAACTTGATTATCATTGTCACCACTGATATTTCATGTAAAACAGCAGTGTTGGTGGTTTTGAAGCATTTTGTCAACGCATTTTTGCCAATTGTATACAGTGTGCAGGACGCCACAACTGGACATAGTTAGTGCAGTTGATACTTTGCCTAGATCCATGGAGCGATGTACTTTCCAAGCAAGCCTAGCTTAAAATTATAACTGAAAAGCATTTTCAAGCTATTCCGGGTCAATTATCAATCGATCCCACATTTTCTATAAGTATATATTTTTAATCTATACTTCAGGAAATGATTGAAAAAAATGCAAGTCGATTTTCTCCAATAAGAAAATACGCGCTTGAAAATATTTGTTGAAAAAATACACTACTAATATGGAGAAAATATAATGCACCTGAAGGCGCTTTAAAATTTTGCTCATTTTAAGATTATTTTTGTATAAAATTTCAAGAACTTAGGGAACGCGCGTATTTTCGGGATGACTTTTTCTTTCCAAATAAAAACCACATGTTTGTCAATGACATTTTTGCACCAAATAACATCGCGTGTTAATGCATGACGTTTTTCTATGAAATAATATCGCGTGTTCTTGGATGACGTTATTGCTCCAACTAAAACCGCCTGCATAACCATAATGTTTATGCCCCAAATAATACCGTATGTTTTCGGGAGTAACCATGACGTTATTGCACAGAATAATAACTTTACACACATATCTTATATGTCAAGTATGAGTCACGAAAGGAAGAACCGCGTCCGGCTGGTGTGTGCCATCTCTGGCCATACTTGCCAAACATATCTTTCTCATAGTTTTACGATCGGGATCCAGACAGTTATGCTCAACTGCATCGACATCACGAATTTATTTATTCATACAACAATGAAATGAAAGAGTCGTTTTGTTAGATATGAATCACTAGTAGACCGCGCATCAGCGGCGCGAACCCAAAACCTTCTTTTATTTGTGTACACAAACGTAAAAAACGCAAAGTTCCGACCAAACGTATAAATTTCGCCCCTGTAATGGTATCAGTTCATTAACAGGAAAGGATTACGGATGTTCAATCGAATTTGAGGCATTTAAGCTTTTCATGTTGAGATAAAAGACGTTTTCAACGAAATATTCATTCGTAAAAACATAAAATTATAAAGAAGAATGGTTTCACGATTGTCCAGTGCATATACTATTCACTGAACTTTATCATAGAGACTTAATTCTGTTTAAAGTGCTCTGCAGTTAGAGTGCAGTTGCTGGTGCTACGTTTTGTAGGAGCGCTTTGTCATATGATTATAGCGGCCCGTACATTTCTTCCTCAACTATGAACTAGTAAATAACAAATACATTCAATGCGCGAGTGAACATCTTGCTGTTTTTCTAACTTTTTTGTAGCTAGGCTGCTCAATCAGAACTCTGTCCCGAGTTACTCCGAAACTGTCCACTGTTTGTTTGCGGGGCGTATCTGTCGTGTGATACCTATTGTTTCTAAATATTAAAATATTTATTTGGGAAGATTTGAATCAGTTCGTATCAATGACCCCTCGATTCACAGTTTGGGCAGGATAGCATGTCATCTGAATTTGCGCAATGTGTTCAAAGTATAAAATTAGATTAGAAGTCTAAGATATTTCGAGCGCATTCTACAAGAACTTGAATTTTTTTTAATATACCCTCGCCTCAAACCCCTCTTAGGAAGGGGGGCGGGGGGCATGCAAACCTACGTAGGTCGTAGAGAGCAGTGAGTTTGATCTTCTCCTAATGAGTGTAGAACCATATACCACCATTTGCTCCATTTCAGCCGTCTCTTACCTAAGTCAAAAAACGATTGGTCAAACACGTTTTGTTGAACGTAGGTAACTGATGGATCTGGTGATTAAACTGTGGCAAGACCTGGGTAATTTCAATCGATTCGAAGCACAACTTTTTCGAATCAATCGTGAAATGTTCATGGGAACAAAAACTTGCTGAATGAACTAGAATTTTCATATTTAACGACAAAACGCCATCGATTTTGCTCAAGTTTGACCCAAATCGATTATATTTTGTCGTTACAATATAAAAATTGTTGCTCTTAGATATGGAGTGTGAATTGAAATGGAATATAAACTATGAATTTCTTAAATTATTCGAATCAGATTCGAATTCCAAATGATTTGGTTTAGCCCAGTCCTATTTCTGATTGGGACCCAAGACATACGTCGGGGTAATTCTACTACTCTAACCTACAGTGCGTAAGCAAGAGTCATCGGTGGATTGCACCGTCAAAATGCAAACCATCTTTGGCTCATGCTTCTCACTCCTGATTTTAATATCATAGTAGGAACTTTTATTTTGCAAAGCATGCGCCGCAAATCGCCTGAATGCAGTCATGAGTTTATTTGAGAATGCGAAATTTAGTAGGGGCGTTTCGTTCAGCTGAGTTTAGGCCTTTACCTAGAGACGATAAACCTAGAAAGTTTAAGATCAGGACGTTTATTCTAACCTGAGTGTACCTTTTTATTGGTTTAATGAAAAATATAGGCACTTGAGCAATACATTTGTTGGCGTCTGAAAAGATTTTACAAAATATTGCTTTTACACGTCTCTGAAAACTATATTCCGCCGAATGCGTAAGAAAGAATTCGCTTTTTTACTTTGTTTTCGCTTATTTGTAATTTTTCGATTCTCTGGAAACTCGCTCATCTGACTTGGCCACCACCGTATTTAAGGCCATTGTTATGTCGTCCCTTAAAACTACCGGGGGGCTTATACCTAACAACCGTTAGACACAGACCTTTGTAGTGACTGACTGGGTATCTGTTCTATGTTACAGCTACCCACGAGGTGTTGTACTGAAGGGCACGCTCGGTGGGGAAACGGCCAAGCATCGAACCATCGGCCTTCCGGACAATACGATCGCGCTTAACTGACTGCGCCACCGAGCCGGGATTTTTCAAATATATATTTTGGTGGTCATTGGAATTAGCGGCAAGCGTATGTTTTGGCTTTCGCTTCAAAAATGTAAGTAGGTGTCTGAGAGTCGAGGCCACAATGCACGCGAGGTTGCCTTACCGATGCATCGCGTTAGTTTTCATGTAACGAAACACTACATTGTCTGATTCCTTGGGATAATTTGAATACTCATTCATGCTATTCGGCCTGATTAAAAATGGGTATTGGCAAAAATTGTAACAGTTTTGCTGTGATTTTGCGTTTCCATTTCCAAAAGCTATTAGACAACGGAGACCAAGTTGTTTAAAACTCACGTCAATATTTACCTGTCAGGAATTTTTGTTATGTTTTTATTCAAATTCGCTGAGAGCAAGGCCACAGGAGATAAATCATTCTTGAAAATTCTCCTGAAGCCAAAGACCTACATGTATTGCAGGAATAGGAACTATGAAACCCCTACCCTGATAGATGTCTATTAACGCGAGTTTTAAAACCTTGTAGATCAACACGTTCAGGAAAGCAGTGAGAAGGCAAGGAATTCCAAAGTTTAGAGATTCTTGGAAAAAAGCTTTTTGCATGAAATTGTTTGTGACATTTTGGAACCTCCACAGTGAATAGGTGCGAATTGGTAAGGGTTCTTTGGTTCCCCTCTCCGTATTTCATGTAGCTCTTTGTACACTATTGGTTTTATCCTGTGTCGTAATTTTACCTACATATGGTTAGATATCATTCCAAAGTTTCTCTATGATAAGTGAAAATTGCCACTTTATGATTGTGAAAGAAAAACACTCTGTATTATTTTTGTATATATTGCATATCTCAATTCGCATTGAAGTGGCCATAAAAACATTGCTTGGAGATAGCGTCACAGTAAAAATCGCTTAATCATATCATTAATCCAAATTACGACTGTTCAGGAGATCTTACTATGCGTCCATATCTAGGTATGTCACACGGCACATATGCAGCAGGGCGGTTTAAGAAATAACAGTGTGCTCGCCAGCACAGTCCGATAGACTGTGCAACCTATAAAACGCTTTCAGAAGACTCCTGCGTGCTGCAAAAACCACACAATAAGGTTCGTCGAGGATGATGCAAATGTATTGAAACGGCAACAGATAAACTTTACACATTGACTGAAGCTGATACCGGACGACCCTGCCACCGCCAAGGCGGCGGGACGGAAAGACAACGTCGCTTACCAGCAACGTGGTAATATCTCAAGTAGTGACCTCTGAACTGTCAACCGCTATATGGCTCAATTTAATTAAGAATGGACCAAAATATAGAGAAGCGTCACTGCACCATTAACTCAAGACAGTAAGGAATATACCAAAAATCCAGTACCGTCACAATGCCCTCGTTTTTCTTAGAGGAAATTTCTAAAAAATTTACTCTCCAAAAATCCAAATTACCCTATTTCGACAGGATATGAAAGTTAACAAATAAGAAACGAAATACGTAAAAGCATGTACACAAAAATACAAGAGAAATCAGCATTTGATGACACATCAATATTCACAAAAAATGTACAGCTCCCAATCTTATATCTATTTAATTTATTGCTCTCGTTTCGCTCAGTTCCCAGAATATATAACGTGCATATATGTAATCAAGCTCTGTAAACTTGTCGCTCTTTAAACCCCAGTATAGGCAATGTTTACACGCGTACTCAACACAGTGCTTCGTCCACAGCACTTCCCTTTTTTCCGCTCCCATAACTGTCCATACCGTAACTTGAACAGCGAATTGCGCCGCACAGTCGCAACGTTCAAAACAGGCCAAAGTTCATCTACTGCACACAGCTACGCCTCCCGAAGATACATCAGACGTCTCAAAAAGCATATCCATAACAATCATGCTTGGTCCATCGTTGAACCACGTCTTTCGCAATCAGGCTAGCAGCAGGAATGAATCGCATCCTGTGAAACTCAAGTTCGCCACGCATGATTACATCAATTCTTCGGAACCCAAACTCAACAAATATCATCAATCCACTTGGTTTTCGACGATACCATACAGCAAAAAATCGCACATACCAAGAAGCATACTGAAACGTCAATCAAAACAGTTTCTCTGGTACTACAGAAAGGTAAAATATCGCAGTCTATATACAATGCTGCTTTCCGTCCACCAGTATGTACAAGACTGTAATCCACGAACCGGTTACATTTTCCCTTGAAGTTGTGATTGTTACATCATTAAGCATCATCCTGGCGTGCTCGCCAATTCTGCAGCAGGGCGGTTTTAAGAAATAACAGTGTGCTCGCCAGCACAGTCCGATAGACTGTGCAACCTATAAAACGCTTTCAGAAGACTCCTGCGTGCTGCAAAAACCACACAATAAGGTTCGTCGAGGATGATGCAAATGTATTGAAACGGCAACAACGGCAACAGATAAACTTTACACATTGACTGAAGCTGATACCGGACGACCCTGCCACCGCCAAGGCGGCGGGACGGAAAGACAACGTCGCTTACCAGCAACGTGGTAATATCTCAAGTAGTGACCTCTGAACTGTCAACCGCTATATGGCTCAATTTAATTAAGAATGGACCAAAATATAGACCAATATATAGGTAAGTAACGCAATTATTGAAGTCAAGTTGAGGCTGAAATATATAGGCATTGGAAGCGTTATAAACCAACAAAAATGTTCCGTATACGCAAATATTGTTATGGCCTATAAAACCGAATATAGAAACCAGTTATGAATATTTTGTTATCGTATTTAAAATATTAATGGAACTCAGATCACCCTGCTTCTTTAGCGCGTTCCATCAGTGGTCCATACTTTTCAAACCAAATAGTTCTTCTTAAGTAAACGGCGGTGACTGCGCGCGACCAGACTTTGATTAATCGGAAGTTCCACACCCTAAGACGGTCTAACATTTAATGGTTGATAGTATGGGCAGGGTCAATAGTGGGCCGGTATTGCCATAAACCATTACTATTGCAAGTCATTGACCGAAAGTTGTACATATGTAATCTAAATTTATATTACTTTACTCCATGCCTTTTTATGTCGTTTAAAGAAGGTTTCTTCGCTTTGAAGTAATTCAAACGTTTTTCTATGGGAGAAACCATAGATAGTTTATAATCAAACATAAAAATTACTCCATCTACAATGCGGATCGAATTACCGAACAGAGTTAGGCAAATGAATAATGCATTTAGAATATGTTGCGAATGTATTGCATGTGATTGTTTGATTGATACATGATTATGCCAATTGTTTTTTTAGATATTTTTATCGGGTACAACTTAGATTGTAAACTATTAAAATGATTAAGTCAAGCATTTTTTTGCTAACATTCCTCTTTGTGTTGTTGCACACATCTGTTAAAGGACAAGACAAACACATGATTTGCAAGACGGTTGCATCACATGGTATTGAGGGGAGTTATCATACTCCAAACACCTCACGGCGTCTTTATGGAGCGCCAGGAAAAGCTGGTGCAAAAGGTCAAAAAGGTGATATTGGCCCTTCGGGAGTCAAAGGTCAACGAGGTTCGACTGGTATTGCTGGGGCTGTCGATTACGGAAGAATAATAGCAGGTAAGGATAGTATAAAGTTCCATATTATTCTGCGGAGAAGAAAATTCGAGATTGCGGCCTAACCGTTTGGCGAACCACGACCTCTCGTGCAGACTCTGGTCCGAAAAGACAGTGGAAGTTCCGGCTTAACACATTCCTTATTTATCCTGTGCATAGACGTGGTTGGTGGAGGAGGTTGTAGGCAACTCGAGGCGTCCAGCAGTCCCCGGCAAGGCGTCCAGCAGTCCTCTCACATATGAGCATCCCTCACGCCCAACGCTGATAGAACGGTATAGTACGAAGTCCGGTAGGTGCGATTTGATTGCCCGGTACGACAAAACGGAACGATTAATTTTTCGTTTTTCGTACTATGTACCGTACGGAGTTTCGTTGCGTGTCGTACTCTTTTTCGTAAAATAATTCAATTAAGGATATATTTTGAATCAAGAGTTTTTATTAAGCCAACCTAACCAGAAGTTTATTATGTATTAAGCACGGGATTTATTCTGTGTAAAGCGGATGAACGGCGTTTATTTGGCGGAATACATCCCTGTTGGAGACTTGCCTCGCATTATAAAAACTATACTAAAACATTGTCAGCGAATGTCAATATCCTGAAGTTCAGAAAAGAAACAAATTGATTTGTACCACAGTTTACATGAATCAGCGAACGAAACCAAGGTATTAGCAAGTATTTCAATAAGATATGTGGAAACTCGTAATCTGTAAAAATTACACTTTCTCGTCTTAAAAGACAAATCCATTAATTCAGGGACAAATTTTTCACGTCACCTTTTATCTTTATTATTACTTAAACCTAGGTTTATTTGTTATGTATTTCATCTGAAATACCCAGAACCATTCAAATTTATTGTTTTTATTGAGATGAAAATATTGATGGTTCATTCAATATTTCAGCTGAGAGAAGAATTACTGAAAGAATGGAAGAATTAGAAGAAAAGTTCATGGGAAAACTGTCTGCATTCACAGGAAAACTGTCTGCACTGACGACATCATTAACTAAGCGGGGTAACTATGAAAAAGTATAAGAGTTAAAATGAGTTGAAATAAGTTTTCTTTCTCTCAATGTTCTTGTTCATGCAACCCAACGTCGACGTCGTTTTCTTTCTACAAACTACGTATTCGTTTAACATACTAAGCAATTTGACTAAGCATACAGTTTTTATTATTTATTAAATCTACGCAAATTTGACTTAGTTTTTCAAGGGGAAATCGGAAAAACTATTTTCCAAGGCACAATATGTCTTGTTTCTTAGATTTTAGCCACCGTACCCCCGTCCTTCATCCCGCCCATTCATTCAGTATCGTACTTTTGCAGGAAAATGTATCGGGATGTATTTCCAGAACGTTTGTTATTTTCCTTTCTTCTATGATAGTCAATATACGGACTACGACGATGGTGTGAAAATCTGCAGGCGAAATAACGGAAAACCAGCTGACATACTTAATTCCCAGCATTACAAAATTATGGTTGAATACATTCGATCGTTGTTTCAGTCAGGACGTCGAGAACTGTGGCTCGGAATGAAAATTGATCCTTCAGTGAGTGAATGTTTTACTTATTCAATTTTTATTCAGGCGAACCACATCGAATCAAATCCCTTCATTTTTTAAATAAAATCATGATACGTAATTTTTATCGCAACCCAACATTTATTTCATTGCTTTCAACGTCTTGAAACAAATTTGTCGGTTTTCACGTAAAATAATCTAAGAAAAGAGGTTTTAAAATACTGGGGGACTTGTTATAGATGGGAACTGATTTTGTCAGGATATCAAGGGTTCAATACCTAAGTCTGACAGCAATTGCACGTTCAATATAAATACCTGCTATTAAAGTAATTGGAAAGGCTTGATTATAAAATAAGGGACTAAAAGTGACTCATAAAAATCCTTGAGTATTACGACACATTCGCAAAACAGGTTCATTATTCACTTGCTATCACTGAGAAACCTTGACAAAGGTTTCACGCTATTATATTCCGGTACGATCATTCTTCATTTGCACAAAGCACTAATTTGAACCTGCATGGATTATTGCTGTCACATTTGGGGTCGTGCCGCTTCTTCTATTCTCAACATGCTCGGCCGCATTCAACGGTGTGTGATCAATATGATTGGCTCCAAACTTTCTTCCGGTCTGCAAAGCTTGTCACATCTACACAATGCTACCTCGCTGCGACACCTATAAAAAAGATTAACAAATAAGCAGTAAGCAAACGAGGATGATGAGGACAATTTTGTCACCACATTTCCAAAGAATTTGAGAATTCACTACCACAGCTAGCTTTGAAAAGATCCAATATAAATTGAAACGAATTGAAATATCATCACGCCTCTCATGATTCCCATTACATAGTCATGGTATTATTTAAGATAAAATGAAAGTCATTTTAATGCTGCAATGAAGTATATTGTAAGGGATGCAACATAATGGGATTAGATTAAAATGCACAAGACAATGTCAATAATAGTAATTGACCAAAAAAAAAAAATGCATGACAATTCCACCTATTATCAAGAGGAAAACATTGAACTTCAGAATAGAATTATATTATAGCTCACGTATGTATTAATGGAATATCGATCGATACGGAATATTTTTCTGGGAAAATCAAAAGGTTAATACTAAAACAACCGAAGAATATTAAGTGCAGCATAATTTGCATTGGTTTCGGTAGCATCAAAACAGAATCAAGACTAATTTACTGCAGTAACGAAGACTGCATTTGCGCGATGTATGAACAAATAGCTAACCAACAATTGAACCCAATAAGCATCGACTTTTTCTTCATTCAACTCAAAGAAATCACCGAGTTAAGTACTAAGGGATCAAAAGGAATGTTATGTTATAAAAATGTTATTTTTAAGCAAAACTTATAGCCTTCAGGGCCCATTATAACATATTAGTCAGAATAGCCAGCCCCGCATTTTCTTAAGGTGTTGAATACACCATGGAATTCGAACAGAGTATTTAATCTTATAAAGTAAAGCACTGTTGCATTATAGATGTTTTATGTATATGTTTTTCAGACAAAAGTTCTCCGTTTTTCAAATGGGTATCGAGCTCCATATGTGAAATATTATCCGGATACTCCTTACTCCTATTCCTCTTACACTGAGATGGTGATCCATGTAAAGAAGGATCCTTTCAGTCTATACCAAGGAATGTTTAACTACTACCCAACGAGTGGTGCAAACGGAGTATTGTGTCAGAAGTAAGACCATCATCACCGTTGTCGACAGATCGGATATGGAAAAATGTTGTAACTGAAAACATGCAAAGTTTTACGCGCTTCCGCGAAACATCATTCTCGACACTTTTGTTGCCTTTTTCAAATTAATGGCAATTTTATCATATAACACTGTTTGGCTTCCAGTAATCAAGAACGGCTTTGCCAATTCGTGAATATTTACTCAGCTCTTCTTACAGAGATGAGCATTATCATATTACGGATTCTTTCTCCCAATCGAAGCACCTAATAGCCATGAAGTCGATTTAACAGAACAATAATTTTTTATCTTGCCTGACGGACTTGAACATGGAAATGGCAAACGATTATTTCACTTTTTATCGCTTTTTTATTTCAAACCCTTCCCCAGCTATATTTGCATGTTTGGACGACACGGACAATGGTCTACTTTTATATTCAAACAATATTTAAAAAAATTTCCACTCCATGAATGAAGGCTCGAAAAATTATCTGATTTAGACGTTTTGCTGAATCAGCATAATTTCTCATCATCAGACATTACACAAAGCATTGGTTTGATCATTTTAAAATATAACTGGGGATGCTTCTAACGTTTCTTCTTATTTTCTCACTTTCAAGTTTAGACCTGGGAATGTCGCGTTTATTGGCAAAGTTCATCCGCAAATTATTCAATATCGTTTATTTCAATTGAGGAAATTTGTAAACTGATCTAAAATTTTTTAAAACATATTATAAAAAATATGTTTTTAACAAATTAACTTTCCTGAGCATTTTACGAACAAAAAATTTTGATATTTGAGAATGAACTGCAAACGACTTGCCATTTCTATGTATGTTACTAAGTATAGTAACACTGTAAATTTCATGAAAAAGTAATTCTGCTAGTTTTTTATTTTGGCCAAGGTTGTACTAATAATTTAGTTTAAAGGATATTGGGAATTCATGAGGCTTGACTGAATACTGTTTCAAAACCTAAGGATGTGAATTGTAATCTTTTTGGCGTATTTTGAATATTGTACAGCAAAATCACGATTCATGACAAATTTTATAATATATATACATAAAGATTTCACTGCAATATTGAATAATAAAAATCGGATTTCAAGTTTATCTGACTATTCGTACAAAGACATTCTTAATAATTCGGACAAACAAGCAATTTCGTGTAAAAATCCAATGAAATCCTTATAAGTAATTTCTTTGTCAAACATGAGACATTGATGAACTGTTCCTGGGTGGCGCATTCCACCACTGACCTAACCATATAAAAATATCTTCAGATAAAAAATTGTGTGATTTCTACATTCAGTTTAGTTTACAATCCGATATGTTTTTACGTTAAAATTTCTCTCTTATTCTTTCCTATCCCAAAGTGAATAAAGCCAATGCTAATTGCATTGTTAGCATGCATCAATAGGTGTTTATTGTATGGTAATATTCAGGTTGTCGAGGCAAAGGGGAAAAGGTCGGACAAACAAACATCGTTGAGATATATGTAAAATAAATAGTGTACAGAAAATACCCCGGCAAGAAGAAACATGTTTGTTGCCCCAACTTTTCAAACTATAACAATCTTCACTTACCCCACTATTTGTTACTGACCTGCTTTTCATTTTAAGTCAAAGAAATGTTTGCAGCAACACTAATCCTGTCCAAGTATATACGTACATTGCTACTGCAGCCATTTATCTGTCCTTCGAAACGGTTCACAGATGGTACGGTTCTTCTCAGAAGTGCCCAATAACGCGTCGCACTTCAGTTCACCAGACAGAACTGGCGCCGATCGTTACCCTGACTTTGTAAACGCCAGAAGACACACATATAAATCTTGCTCAGTAAAGCATGAGCCACAGTCACTACGCGCTTCAAGCCACGACGTTGGTTGCAGTTTAGTGATTGGTGCGCTACATAATCATATTGTTCGATTGGGGGTTGTGGTAGAGTTTATACGTAGCCGTTTGCAATTTTCCTGATCGACCAGAGGTTCATGAATACAGATTACTTATGAGCGAATTGAAGAAAAGGGCGAATTTGCAATCTTTAGTTCGACGCTCGATTTAACAAAATTAATTTCTCACTAATTTTCGCGGAGATAAGTCATTGGCGTTTAATCTTTACAGAAGAAATAAAGTACGTAGATGTCGACCGAAATTTTTGTGAAAGATAAATATATCTCAAACCAATGTGTTGGGAGTTCAATACCCGCATTCCTGGCGTTCTTGTTGAAATTTCATTCAAACTGTAGGTAGGGCTTTAGAATAGTTCTAACGTATTCTCTGCGTGTCGTAAGAGGCGACTAAAAGGAAGCAAAGAAGTGGTAGATGGTTCTACCACCGTCAAGGAAAGTTACCACTTTATCCAGGCGGTTCAGTTCCGTTTGGGATGTTTTCCGTATAGAGTGCAGTTGCTGGTACAGCGTCTTTCAGTGGCCGTTAGTTGGTTCCTTTTAGGCACTGCTTCCGGCCTTGCTTAGAGTGAATTTCAATAAAATATATATATATATAACGTTTGCCAAACTTGCAAAACCTCAACCCGAGTTCACCCGAAACCAAGAGTACAAGTTGTCACGATTTTTAGCTTACTTTAAAGATCCTTAAATATCTGATCGTTAAAATGGCTCTATGGTTAAGTCAATTACTCGAATTCAAGAGGTCGCCAGATCGAAACTCTTATTTTTCCTCATTTAGTCAATTTTACAATATGGGTTTTTAACTAATAGCTAATACCAAGCAAAATCCTTAATTCTCAAGGACAATCTTAGGCCGGCTCCAAATTGCAAGCTTTGTGGAGATGTTGCGATGACATCAACGATCAATAGAAAAACTTTATTCAGACGCACTGAATACGGTGCCTACTGTAAACAGTGACGCATATTTATGACGATCTGGTTGATCCGCCACCTGACCACGGACTGTCATAATTTTATGCTAAATAACTTGTTGATTTTCTTAGGAAATATTAATGTAATTTATTTGCTAAAAGATTTTATTCCGAATAATAACACTCAATAAT
>OZ023145.1:1833692-1864166 GCA_963675895.2 Styela plicata | reverse complement strand
AAAGATGTTGAAGAACCCAGAAGAAAAATCAAGATGGTCCATACTAAAATATTATTGAGAGAAAAAGATATCGTGGAACTTGTAACAGAAGATTATTGTTGTTGATCTAATGCATTGGCCTATATTAGAACTTGTTCATTGCCTGAAAGTTGAGAATCTTGAATCAAATATTTGGTACAGGCCCCATAAAATTGCTACGAGGAGCAATTATATACATAGCGCAGTGCAAGTATAAGTACTCACAAACTGAGGCAAAAAGTTTTGAATTCCGTGTATTGTAATTTGGGCCAGGACATACTGATACAGACACAAATATAATAGCAGAATAGTTCCTGCCTTGGGACATGAAATTCTAAAATATAGGGATATGATTTCATTTTTATCATTTGGGAGGGGAAAGCCGAGAATACAGCTTAATCATACCATGACCTCTCGTGCAGATACCAGTTCCGATCGGGTGAAGGTTTTTTCACTTATCCTGTTTCTCATTTTTCCTGTGCATGGAACTGGTTCACACTTACAAGTTCACTTGCTTTATGCTGACATTTTTTAATAGCAGAAGTACATCCTTATTATTTACATTGACTTCTCTTCGAATTCATCGCCAAAGATTTGACCAATTAGCACTTCCATATTTTGAAACTTATTTCTTTCAAACCCCCCTGACGACACGAGTTTTTGAAAATCTTCACCCGCATCACTTTGGTATCACAACCTCAAATATAGTACTGCCAGGGGCAAGTGGATTAGCTGTAATTCCAATCTTGTCTTAAAAAACCCATCCGATAACACCAATAGTTAGTGCTTTGAAACCCTTGCATATCAGAGCCCACATGTACGATGCGGTATCCTGACCAATACTTGTTTGAAGCTTGCAGGCATTCTGGACATTCCTAGCGCCAATATTAACTCCACCATCATGAGAGTATCTCAAGATAATATCTCTCAGTTATATATCGGAAGGTAAATAATGGTGAGGCCATCCTCAAGTAGCGGCTAGAGCTTCAATCTAAAAGGCTAACCTTCGCCCCAATGCTATTTTATAGTCCTTTGAAGATGTGCCTTCGTGATAAAGTGCTCAACGGTGGCCTTGCTGACAAATGCGAAGAACAATTGGGAAAAGTTGATAACATTGGGAAAAGTTGGAAAACATTGGATAAAGTGTCTGACGAAACAGCGAAACATGGGCTTATGACTCTTCAAGAGTTTACTACCGCTAATTTCTGTGTACAACGTTTACTACCGCTAATTTCTGTGTACAACGTTTTAAAGTTTTGCTTTCCAAAAAAAAGCCCAAAACCTTCTTTAAGCGATTTTTTTCATATTCTTTAGGAGAAAGGACGATAAGCCTCCAAGGGGAAGTTCGCTTCCTTCGCTGTATTGGGGGGGGGGGGGGGGGGGATTGTTGCCATCGGGTTAAAGCGAATGGTCCTAATCAATACACAAAAGCATTTGAATTTGCTTTTTTGATAGAACCTGGCATAACACACTAGCATTATATTTTGATTACACACAGCTTGTTATGGATGGTTAAGTTTTGCCACCTGCTCTAGCTACTCAATAATGTATGTTAAAATTACTAATTTTAATAACAAGTTTTTGTAACTTTATAACATGTTCTGGAAACCCCTTCAATTCCTAAATATTCTGTGCTAAATCAATAGATGATGATGACTCTTGTAAATCAATAGATGATGATGACTCTTGTTGCTTAGGCAAACCACTTGAAGAGCTGTCTGAACTTGCATTTCATCCACTATGGCACCCACAGCATGACAATTGTGATTTAAATTGAAACAACCATCTCAAACGAAATTTATGATATGAATAGTGAATCTAATTGCTCAACCGGTGATGTGCGAACGATATTGTTATATTTTTTTGAGTGGGCAAAATATAACAATATCGTTTGCACATCACCGGTTGAGCAATTAGATTCACTATGAATTTCCTGGTGGCAATCACTCAATCTTCATGATTTGAATATTCTTCCCGAATCGTAAATATATGCGAGCTTATTACATCTGACAAAGTTGTCATCACAAAGTTGTCCAAAGTATTAGAGTCGTAAATAATGATTTCTTAAATTATATTCACTTTTTTCAGTGATCCACGCAAAATCAACAATTCTAAAAATATATCTACTATCAAAAAAGTCATGTAAATTTGAATGTTTTTTGGGAATTTTTTGGAAAGATGTCTTTTGCTTGTTTTAAGCCTTGATAATCAGTTCGTAAAGTTACTAGAATCTTTTCTGAAATCGATGAGTTCGATTCTGGCATCACCGAATTCAAATATTCTGTGATTAAATTTTGTTGCATCATTCTGAAAACCCTAAAGAATCTCATGAATAAATAATCTAGTTTTTGTCGGCAGCATGCTATAGAGTAGTCTGATAATATTTAATTGTATTTGTGTCCTTCTGATACATGTAACAAATTTTGCTGATAATTGTTTTCATAGACTAGACTTTTCATCAACACTTTATTTGAGTTTTGATCATGCAAATATACAATAGTTATAATGTTAATAATGTTGTAAAATGACCAACGAAGTTTCAGAGGTTCATTTCCTCACGTCCGCACGTCAAATATTTTTGATATGTTTTATAAGTTAATATTTTTTAAGTTTTTATTAAGTTAATAAGTTTATATTTTAATTTAAAGATAAAGATGAACCACTGAATTCTTTCTATTTCTAAGATTTCAAAAATCCGAAAAGGAAGTTAAAGGAGATGTTTTTCACTCTTTATATTATTTACCTTCCTTTTGTCTGCGATGAGTTGAGTAACACAATGCAACATACACAATCTAGGCACATCAACCTATTTATATAATTTATATATCCGGATCGGCATCAAATAAAAACTCATATATTACGTGTACCTGTACTGAAAATAAAAAAAGCAAAAACTATCGAGCATAGAGACATGCAGGGTGACGTAATATTGATTTCCTTCGGATGACTGATTTTCAGACAGCAAAATTCTTTGGCGGAAAAAAATTTAGATTTTTGTATTTCAGTTGCTATATGCGACAAAATCAGGACAGACGTTATAAATAAAAAAATCTTAGGGGATGTAGACATGTCAGTTTGGCCATTTTAACATGCTTTTTCACATTTCTATGCTCATTAAATTTAGGATAAGAATGCATATGTCACATAAATACGTTCCCGGGTGCAATTATTATTGAGAAAATAATCGCAGCGTATGATGCAATGCAAACTTACACAGCGGGTATTCTGGCGAGACTCTCAACGACACCATACCAAAAGTATCGCATTCTAGAAATAATAAAATATTTAACCACAGTTGATTGTAATCACAATTTGTTGGAAACGATCACATAATAAAACATATTTTCAGCAGATAAAACTTGACACCAAAACTTCATTTTCTCCTCACTGAGGACTAAATCACCATTAGAATTTACTGAACGCCGTAGTCAGGCCCGGGATTTATTATTTCATCGAGACAGAATTTATAAATTTACCAGTTTTGGCATATGATTCTGAAAAGGCCCAAAGTTATATCAGATGTTGAATATCAGATAAGTATTAGAGACCGGAACATTTTCAACCCTGACACTCTCATAAAATATTCTATTTCACAATGAAAATATGAAGCTTGTCGCAATGTCATTTAGTAGAATGAATAAAATGAATTCTCATGCGTCTTGAAACACTGAAGTTGTCCGTGAATGCTTTTCCGCAAATTTCACACCAATAAGGGTTTTTTTTTAGAATGATTTCGCATGTGTTCGGAAGCACTGGATCTGGTGTTAAATGTTTTTTCGCAGATTTTTCAAAAATGTGTTTTTTTATCGAAATGGATACTCATGTGTGTCGACGCGCGGTGTTTTGTTCTGAATAACTTTCCACACATTTTGCAGGAAAATGGTTTTTCTCCGGTGTGAATACGCATATGTTTCTTCAGTGTTGTTTTCAGAGTAAACTTTCTTCCACATATTTCACACCCATATGGTTTTTCACCGGTATGCCAGGGTTTGCCAGTGTTGAATTGCGCAGTGTGTGTATTTCTTGAAATTTTATACTACTATCTACTTGATATTCTACTGTGCTGAATGAACAAACAACATAAGCTTTTTAAACTCCGTGTGGCTATTGCATTTCGTCGTCAATGATAATTTCATTTGTGGCTCCGGTTTGACAAATATTACCGCATACGATAAGTTAATTATTAGCTATGATCATCTTGTCTCAATATAGATTGACCCACTGTTCGCACTACAATGTTTAACGAAGCGTTATTACAGTACAACAAAAGTCGATAAACTTCGCTGAGGGTTAACTGAAGCCGACAAGGCTTCATCGCTGGTTCTATAATATGTTTTATTTAGTGTGGAGGATTCAGTAATGTGAGGGTATACAAAAATATCATGTCCTCATTGCACAGAAATTAAGTTTCTATTGTAAGATTTCGTTACAAACGACTTCAACAGGATAAATTTCTTGTCCCTTGTGAGGGCATTGAAGTTTTACCAGGCATTAAGAGAGGCGAGTAATTAATTTGACACCCTTGTTTGAAGTTTGACAACCGCTAATAAACACAAAATATAGGTTTGGATTACTGAAAAATCATATATTTTATTCATAATTTCCTTTTACACCCAGTTTTTGAGAGCACTCTATTGGTAAGGGGCAAATAAATAAGTCGAAGACTGAATATATAGTGTCTATGGTATTATGTTTATTCGTTTCGCAATAATCAATGAGAAATTTAACCAATATAGAAAGAACGCGAGTAGTATAAGTATGCTCAAAGGCCCTGTCGACCCAAAATACTGATGTGTGGGAAAAACCTTTGATTGAATCGTAAGAAATAATATTAACCGTTATGAAAATAAAAGATTCAAATCGACAAAAACAAACATATACTTTTTTTCTTATTATTTCAGGTAAGTAGTTCCAAAGCGTTCAATTTTCCTAAACTCCAATGTAGTTATTGTTATGAAGTGGAAAATTGGCAACAAAAGCCTAAGCAACCATCTTTGAAAATTTTATATACGGCTTTTTATAAACATTGGTTGTTTGAAATTAGAAAATGATTCAATTGCTTGTCACAGTATGATGAAAGTGATCATGGCTTGTTGAAATATTAAGATAAACTCAACAGGTACGTTTTAGCTTGGGAGGAAATGAGGAATTTATTTTTCACTACCAAATGAACTAAATAACAGATATAAAACGATAAAGTTTTGTGTTTTGATTAATCCCTATATTGGGTCACCAGTTATTTTAGCCCTCGCTAACAAATTTCAATTTCTATTAACGCCCTGCTGCGGAATATACTCATTGAACATAGAACTTGTCCAACATTCTTTGACCGTTTGATATGCAGCCAGGGTGTTATAATTATCAGCTAAGAAAGATCCCGCATTTTTAACATATTAAGTTAAAATTTTAGAATTAGGGAAGTAAAAAGAACATGTGTGACTTCACAGTAAAAGTTTGGTAATGAAGAAAATCACAAGCACACTGGAATGTTTTCTCATCACTCGAGGATCAGATTATTTTCAAAGCTATGTTTCTCTCATGGAGGTGGGTGTTTTGTGAGCCAATCAAATCAAAAGCTAAATAGATATGGTAATGTAGTGTACTTGCTCCAAATCTAACGTTAACATATATAGTATTAAAACCAACAACTAATGTGGTCAATAATTGAAAAATGCTTCACAATTAATCACATGAAACTACTGTTTTTCGAATTAAATGGAATTTCATTTTCAGATCCATCACTAGATATGTCCATCTACTTAATGCCTGCAATATTACGATCTCTTAAATAAATTATTGTTATGGTACATTTCCCACATTGTATGTAAAAGCCGTTGCAAATCCAAATACAATACATACATTACTATGGAAAACATATTTGCTGACACATCTAATAACATGTGCATAGTATTGTAAAACCAAAAAAATGTGAAACACGGAATAGAAGAGATGTTTGCTTTCCAAACAAATCACATGAAACTGTATTTTTTACGATTAAAAGGTATTCCATGTATGGGCCTATCCACTAGCTCTTATTCTCGAAATATCAACTTCCCCCAATGTACATTTCCTCATTGTTTCATAAATCATACATGTCCAACAGTATCTGAAAATTGCATTGTTTAGAGCTTGCGTGCAGAATTTTTGTATTTCAAATGCCAACGCGCAAAAGACTAATAAGTAATTTTTTCCCTATTAATCATCCTTATGATATTTTACATTCTTTAGTATTGATACTTACTTTCATTAACATTCCCATCCACTGTCAGAGTATTTTTCAGGTATGCTGCAAAGGTTATATACACAAAAACAATAGTCGTTGGTCCTCATTTTATGTACTTAGAATACCTTGGTTTTGTGGCCTTTATATTTCCTGAACTTTTTCATTTCAGGAATGTTGAAAGTCGTTCTGTGTATTGTTAAAATGAAGAATTGTCCATATGGCATCGATGTTTAGGAATGTTTAAAAATATCATTTACACTGGTCAAGTTTCTGGTTCTAATCATGGGTATTGGTGAAAACAAAACAGATGAATGTTGCTTATTATTATGGCCGCTGAATAAGTAGGATTATTCATGACATTGCGAAGTCGAGTCAAAATGGTAGCAGTTCGTTTTTAAATCACTGTCTCCTAAATGATCGTTAGTGTTTATTAGAAATAGCGAGAGTCGAAAAATTCAAACTTTATCACAGTGTAAAAATTTGTCACTTACTTATACCATGTTTTATTTGCAACATGGGTCCGGTGGATTAATCAATATAAATTCAATTAGAATTGTAGAAATTTAGGAACGAACATCAATGATATTGAAAAAATTTGAATATTAACCAGAATGACATATCCAATTTTCGACTGAAATGTGCAACAAGATCGCAATGTTACTTGAGAACAGATCTGAGATTCAGCATCCGTTCTTTACGACAAGAGATGAATGGGAACACATTCAACTGTAACAAGATTAGTTTGACAAGATGCAGCCAAATTCGCTTTTGAAAATAATTTCAAACGATTGTTGTTCAAGAGAATTCAAACATCCAGACAAGGATTTTAATTTTCGTTTTAGGTTGAAGCAAAAAAAGGAAGTCACAGGTATAAAAATAATTTTAAAATGTAATATGTTAAGCGTAATAAACATTTACAAAGATTACATTGATATTGAGATGTGTTTCTGCAAGGCATAACGATACAAAAAAATATGGGCAATTTTTCCTTTATTGTTTTATATTAACTTGTATGAAAACAAAGAAATCGCGGTATTTTTTTTTTCGCACTCTGGCTTGTTTTGAGGGCACTTAACTGCTTTAATAAGACTAAGATAATAAGTGTAGGTTAACAGTGGCCTTTGAGTTATGAAATTATGTAGGATTGCTACATTTTGCTCGAGTAGATCTCTGTAAGCAGGTAAAATGCCAATGCATTGCGAACTTAGAGCCAGTTATGCACCCAGATATCTAGAAGATCAGGCATTTTAAAGAACTTTTTGGAAAAATTGGATTTAACAGATTTTCCACACACAGTCTATAGATAGTTTCATAATGGAAAAGGCACGGTTTCTAAAATTTTAGTTTATAAGAATTGTGTTTTTCATCAATTTTCACTACATTTCGAAATTATTTTATTTTTTTTTTGTTTAGCCTCTTGTAATCAGCCGAGCTCATTGGTCCTTCAAAGCTGTTTTGAATGATTTCCGCTTTGGGACCTGAAGTGGATGGCAGCAGATATTGGATCTACCCCCCCCCCTAGGGAGTATGTGCTTAGTATCGTAGGAAAGAAAAGTAGGTGTTTTAGCAGGACAACCATGATTTGCGTATCTGTACCAGATCACATGGAGCTATTATGGACTCCAATAAAATTGAATATAAATATAAAAGCCAAACTTCCAACAATAACAGAGTTAAAAATTGTTGTTTGTGTTTTCAGAGTTGGCAGAAAGCCTTGGGTATCCCCTCTGACAGGAAAAATTAAAAACCAACTGAACACAATAAATATTTTACAAATTAATAAATCTGTAATAGCTTCATATTCCTAAAATAATGAGATATCTGTCCTCCCTGCTTCACTGCGATAGTGCATTTATTAAGGTGACGGTAACGCTCATTGCTCAATCCATCCTTTCATTGCAGATGCAGCAATGAGGCGACAAAAGTAAGTCTAACTGTGGAGTTGCGTTTACATAGTATAGTCACAGTCGCTTTTGTCGAGTTAACTACTTTTTCTCATTACTAATCTAATAAATTATCTTTTTCTAATACCAAAGGAATTTAGTTAATATTCTCGCCAACCCCTGAGCAAAAACCTGTTTCAATTTATATTATTACATAGGAAATAGATTTAATGTTATTAGAAAGACATGTGTTTCTTTTTTGGGTCGAGTCGGCCTCCTGTGAATTATTACAGCTTTAAGTTGAGATAATAGGAATAAGATTTATATCCCAGATTAGCAACCTGAAATTTGTAACATTAGATAGCCAATGTGAAACGCTCTAACAACGACCAAGATGTGATTTAACAATGATATTCAATTATTGAACCTCAATCGTGAACGCATCCCCCCCCCCCACCCCCCCCAATTTCTTTTCCCCAGCAATTGCCGTGTTATTTGACAAACAAATCAAATTCAATAACCAGCCTTTTGTTTCCTGAAATCCGGAAAATGGACAAATCAATTAATGTTCGATCAATAACCGCGATTTTTCGAAAAAAAAAAAAAAAATTGATCTCGCAAGTGAAGAAAGATATTCAGGACGATTTAAGAATTTTTTTATTTTATATCGGAAATATATAAATAGGCCGAACCGAAAAGAAAATGAGTGTTGGCTTCACCACATCGTCAATGAACCGAGGTAAGCCCGACAATGGTTTACATTATTTGCACTCAATCTCTCTCCTGAAACCTGGGGGTTACCTATGCACCTAAATCAGTGGGTTTTCCCAACCTTTTTTCAACTCCACGTACCATTTTTGAGGATTTTTATGCAAGTTAAGAGTGCTCAGCGTACATCCGGTACATAAGTTAACGCGCGCCAAAGGCGGGGCTAAAATGTTTCCAACTATTGATGACGTTCACATAATCACGTCGTATTTATTAAAAATATGCGAGGGTTATTGTTATAACAATTTCTTATTAAAGAAGCTTATTATCATTATAATAGAGTTGATGGGAAGCAGTTGAATTGTTTTATTCACCACAACAAACTGAAATAACAACAAACATCCAAAAAGTTCAATTTATTTAATGCGATGTGATGCATTCGGTTATTTTTTCACGTATAGCGTCCATGAGTAGCACACGTATTGCTCACAGCGCATCACAATTCATGCATCGGGCGCAACCATCGTTTCTGTTCTTCCGACTTCTTCGATAGTCCATCATGGGATGAAAATCCTTGCTCGCATCCACCTTCCACAAGAAGGGAAAATTAGCAGCTGGGGAGTAGCGTGAGAAGCTAGCGTTCGAGTACGAGGAGGCCATGCTAACCCAGAAGTTTATTGGAGGACAATCTTTGTGTGTTCGTCTTTGCTGTCTGGTCAGCCTGGATATCTATGAGCTCCTCTTGCTCCCCAGTCCCCACAGGCAGGTCGGCTGGATCAACAGAGAATGAATGGTCATGTAGGCACATGTCACATCCGGGAAGTAATGCCTCAACTCAGCATTGAGCAGTGAGAGGTGATCAATGATTTCACGGGGAAACTAATTCATTAGGCGCGCTGTCAAGGATTTAAACATTCCGTATTTCTTGCTCTCCACGTTCTTCTTCCAGAGATCCACTTTTAGGACAAACGCCCCCAGTTTTGAAATAAACTCACGACAGTGCAGTTTGGTCCTTGAAATAACAGATCTAAGTGGTTGATCACTTCGAAAATGTCTGACAAGGAAGCCAATCGTCTGATAAATTCCTCGGCCTCCAGATCTTTTTGAAAATCATGATCCTTCTCCCTTAAAAATACAAGTAGCTCATCCCTCAATTGAAAAAGACGCCTTGTTGTATTTTCCCTGGAGAGCCAGCGCACCTCTGTGTGATAGAGAAGACAAGTGTGATCAGAGCCGAGATCTTCACAAATCAGCTTAAACAGCCGAGAATTTAGAGCTGACGTTTTGACGAAATTCACCATTTTGATAATTCGGTCAAAGCACGATAACAAATTCGGTGGGAGTACCCTAGCGCTATAGGCGAATATGTGTATGAAACAGTGAACACCGATGAGGTTTGTGACACAGCTTTCACATGGGCTTGAAATCCAGACTTTCGACTAAGCATAGACGGAGCCCCATCGCACCCGATTGGTTTTCTCTAATCCAGTTCATTCAGCTTGACGAAATTGTCTAAAACGCTGAAAACATCCTTTCCTTTTGTTGTACTGCACAACTCTTGGCTCAGCAATAATTCGGTTTTCACAGCATTGTTCTGTGTGAATCGGATGTAGAAAAGTAGTTGACAGCAGTTGGCAACGTCTGTCGATTCGTCAACTTGTATTGCAAACCCAAATTTTGAGGCTCTTACTCCCGCAATCACTTGGTCGGCAATGACACTTCCTCGATACGCCGCTTTACAGTATTGTTAAAGAGACACAATCTCTAACTTTGCCACAGACTCCTCTCCCATCAAACGTCTAACCAAAATCTTTGCCGCTGGCATTTTAAGAGACTCTGCAATGGTATGAGCCGTCATGCTTTTAGCCACCGGGAGAGCGACTTCATACGATGCTTGAACAATCTCTGCCCCCTTCTGGCGAAATAGGCCAGTTTTGTCCAAGCGCTGCCGCTTCACGTTCTCCGCAAGCCGCTGGAAGTAGCTCTGATCTCGGGTATTCTTATCAGCGTGGTTCGTTTGAAGATGACGTTGGAGCAGGCTGGGTTTCATGGACGCATTGGAAAGGGTCTTCATGCAGACCACACATTGCGGAAGAACTTCTCCTCCGTGTTCGATTGATGATAAACCATAATTCAGATACTCTGGATCATATTTTCGCGTTGAGCATGGTACAAAATCAGGTGAAATGTTGTAGAGCACGTCTAGCCTAGATTACACGAAGCGTCTTCAACAGTTGCCGGTCAAAATAGCAGTCCAACAACACTAATATCAGTAGGCCTAGTATACATTCTAATACCGAAAGAATCTTAAGCAAAAACTTTCGTGACTTAATCGTACTAAACACGCATAATTAACTTAGCTGACATATGCTTCTCTGCCAGTAACAAACCTCCCTTGAACAAACCACCACGTTATGCTAACTCGCTGCGTGTTCCCAGTACAATACAGTGCTCGCGCCGCGCGCATTTAACCTAGACATTCTATGACGTCACAGTGGTGAGAAAAAAGACGTACCTTACCACGACGACGACGGCTTCAAAAAACTCATACAACACCACCTGAACTCCCTTCGGTCGAAAAAAAAACAGAACCACCTGGAAGACCTTCGCGTACCACAGGTTGGGAACCTCTGACCTAAATTGATTACTGTTTCCTCATGCGAAAAGCTTAGATTGAGAGAGTACCTTGCCCAATCAATACTTAAACGCGTTATGAATGTATATTTGAACTTAGCTCGCATAATTCATTATCACCTACAGGCCATCAGTAAAGATTGTGTCGGCAAAGTGTTTACTGCTGTATTACTTGATGATATCATATATGTTCTTGTGATTAATGGAGCCAATTATCAACTGGATTATACCGATGCGGATGCTTCTTGGGTTAGATTACCAGATCGGAGGTTGACAGATAAAAACATAGCGGCTGTTGCATTCAGAGGTGAGAAGTGGCAATGTAATGTCTATATTAAACGTCCACTTTATGGCACTTCAATGAGCACACTAATGTCATTTTGTTTCTACACGGGTCAGGCGTCCATTTGAAACATTAACATTATTTACAGAATGTAGGTAGGTTCATTTATTTCGTTTCATTAGATGTTTATGAATGATCGATCGTTAAAGCTTAAACTTAAAACGGCATTCAACATATCTGAAATCGATACTTTTTTGCTGTTCTATGTGTATGATATTTCATCAAAAATTTATTCCATAAGTACAATAAAAAAACATTAAAATAATATTTTTATTTTTCATGCCTTTTGATACTGAAATATTAGCCTCCCTTTCCAATAGTACATATATGTATATTTCTAGACTCGATCTATGCATTTGAGGATTCTGGCATCTCCAGTAAAACAGTTGAGAAGTTTGATCCATTCGACGGAACTTGGTCCTCACGTCACTGACAAACCTGTGGAAGGATATGCCGCATCAGTCGTGGCAACTAAAGGTTAATTAGTTCCAGATAAACAATACAATACACTTGTTTAGTGATGTTCTTAAAGGAGATTAATCATTCTTACAATTGGTTAATATTATTTTGTCCAGTTTATGTGCTACATGTGAAATGAGTCATGACACTGCGACCGACCCTAGTCCCATGCTTGACATGAGATCAACAGAATTTCCTGATTGGGAATTCTAGAGATGACACCAAAATAAATGTCACCATGGCAATGTTAAAAGTAAACTGTCTGTCACCTTAGCTTTTAACATGATGGAAAATATGCCTGGACAATTCTCAATACTAGCACCACAAGGTAACATTGAAATGAAGTATTTTTCTTATATTTTTAGATTTCATCTACTGTATGGGAGGCTTCAATGGGGGATGCTTATCAGATGCGATAAAATTCAATCCATCATATTCAGCATGGAGTACCATTCCTTCAATGCCGACTGCAAGATTTCATGCAGCTGCAGTTGAACTTGAGGGGAAGATATATGTCATGGGTGAGAGGATTCGGTGTATTATAAATGTTATATAATATTATTTCATAACAATATGCATTACCTCGACATCTCTCTATCTTGAATTTACAGGCGGCCCATAATAATAATTACTGAATATTATGGAATGTTTCGATACCATTGCTGCAACATGGACCACTGTTACCGGATTAAACAATGTCAGATGTAGTTTCAAAGTCTGTGTTCTTGGAGAAAAAGATATTCGCTGTCGGAGGGTGAGTTGTTTTTTTGAATTATGTCTGGCTTTGTGGTATTTTTGTCTTGTGGGAAAGAGAGGAGAGCGAAAAATACAGTTTAGGGCCCTAGTAGTTGCAGGCTGAATCGCCCTTATGTATTTCTGCGTGTCGCAAGAGGCAAACAAACGAAACGGGGAGGTAGTAGATGGTTTACTATTGCCTAGGACAGTTGGAAAATTATAGCATGTTTTGTCCAAATGCACAATGGCAAATATTACAATTTTATTCATCACAGCAACAAGTCCAACAACACAATAGAAGAACTAGATCCAATTGAAAACGTCTGGGAAGTTACAGAAACAATGAATGGGAAAGATATTCAGTTTTGGGCTTCAATTGCCGTGAATATTTGACTTCAAGAATACAGTGCATCACTCCGTTTTTAATACCAGCCACGTTCTTCAAGCTTCGTGTGGCATGTTACGGAACACTTGAACAATTATATTGATTATTATACTGAGTTGATTATGGGCTTACATATGACTTTTTAGTTTCTAACTGGTACCGTAGCTTCTTCTTTATATTTCACATTGGAATGGTTCATTTTCAGTATGGGTGACTTATCTAGAAAATGTCATTTTCAGTATGAATAAATATATATAATCATTGAAATAAAATTCACAAAAATTCTGCATTGAAAACAAGGTAACAAACCAAAAAATATTCAATATGTGCTGACGCAAAATGCGTATGATAGTGCTCCTTAACCTTTTTTTAACACTTCCGGGCCGACATAAATGATGAAAATCGTTGAGTGAAGCAGTAACGAATAATAGCAACAGAAATCTGCGCCCCGTATCCAACGCGAGCCCAGACCATATTTTCGTTACAATCTTTATATCTCTAGTTGACGAACTGATAATTTGATATTCGATTATAGGTGTAGAAAATCCGAAAAATTATCCTTTTTTAGCCTATTTCTCACAAATAAATAGAGAGTTAATTGAAACATCAATTCCATGTGTTCAAATATTAAAAATGCAATATTTTATATAGTTTAATTTCACTAAACTTCAAAATTAGAAGAGACATCTGCTTTGTGAGAGTGAGAGCGGTTTCGGCATGTATTTCAAGACTATTATAAAATCTATATGTCCTGATACAATCTTCAAAAGAGCCTAAACCTTTGCTGTCAATACTCAATTTTTACCACACGCAGCGAAATATTGAATAATCACAAAATATTTTTCAGTTATATGAATATCTGGCATACATGTTAAAGGTTTCTGTGAAAAATGCACAAAAGAATTGGAACATATTTTTGGAAAATGTTTTGGACAAATAGACGATGAAAGCGTTGAAGGTATTCCAGGCAATTAGCAATGGCGAAATCAAAATTTATGCTTGAGCACATCTGGGCCTGTGCTCCAAGTTGACAGCTTACTGAAGGTCTCAAAGACGACTACTGCCAACGATATTGGATATCAACCATATGCTGTGGTACAGCGTTGGATGATGACATTAATATCACCATCATGTCTGAAAAATACCCTTTATTTCTCTGGCACTTGATAAGGATGAGGCACACAGGTGCATGTTATTGCTTTTATCTGTGTATCATGTTTTAAACTTATGCTAACCAAAATACATATAAATATGTTAGATAGTATTCCATACCTAGTAAAATCAAAGGATGGGAACAAATGTCCTGGGGGTAAATTAAGCCCATGGGCAACATTTGAGATTGAATTGTTCTCTTTGAGTCCACCAAACAGCTTAAAATTTAAATTAGATATCTTTTGTATCAATATCCATTTCGATGCGCAGATGGTAATGAGGAATAATATTCGATACTCTTTTTTATTATCACCTTCATATAGACTATTTGTCTTAGAACGACTGACTAAAAAAAGATCAACTAGAGAAAAGATCAATTTTTTGTTACCAAATTTGTAATTCATGTATATTTTAGGATATATTAGTCATTTTATTACACACAGAAGAATTCGATGAATGCGCATGAAATGTATCATTGTTTGTTTCGATTAATTTTCCACCGTCTCCATCTGGAAAAGGGTTTTGCAAAAATTTAAATGTGGTAGAACAAGAAGGGGAGCTGTTCCTCATATTTATCGGCATCATTGAAATCGTGGTAGAGTTGTAGGTTTGAGCACATAACATGATTGGAATTTCCCTGAAATTCCTAAAAGTCGTATACAAGCTGGGTTAAGGGCGCTGTCCACATAACCGGCAAAACGGCAACGATCGGGGAAATCCCGATCCGCCAATTCATGGCCGATGGTGGGTGCATGCGATCTTGATACACACGTCCCCGATACGGCTAAAAATTATTTATTCCTCCTCCGCAGATGATAGATATAGCTACATATGAATAATTTAACAAACTACAACCTAAATTCATTAAAAACATATATATATATAATTCGACAGTCATGCGCTTAGTATCAAATAATACGGTGTAGAATTACCTCCCCAGCCCCAGAGAAATCGATTATTAGCATCTACTCTTTCAACACCTTACTGACAAGTCAATAAAAACGCCGAAATATGCAGGAAAATGTCAGATAGTCGTACGGTTATACGACAAAGTTGAACAAGCTGTCGTAGCCGTGCACTTGTGCATCCCCCTTTAGCGAAAAACCTATTAGAATGGCAGCGTGTTTTCTTAAAATGCTTAGAACCGTTCAAAAGTACATTGATCAGATACTGTAGAACTATAATACCTAGCCATGACCGACCTCAGAACAATTTAACGAAAATTTGTCATAATTAAAAGCTTAAAATTTTCGTGCCATCACTATGTCATTTTTCCGGTACACGAATGCCTTCAGTTCACCAATGCAATACCCCCCCCCCCCCCCCCCCCCCCCCCATCATATTCGTATCATCTTTTAACAAATATTTAATATGTATACCAAGAGATTTGACAACAAATTGATTCATGTTACCAGAGTCAAGTTATGTTTATCCTTCAATCTGTAAAAAAATGATGCAGCTTCAATTTCATTTTGTGTCAGTTTGAGATGTTTCAGAGGTTTTCTAAATTATTTACTCAATATAGATTGCCAATTAGAGAAAGACAATGTGTTGAACATTGCCAGAGATGAAATAAACGCTGAGTTCTCTTCTTTAAGTTCAGCTCAAAAAAAAGATTTGAAATTTTTTCGAACAGAATAAAGTATGCAGTAAGACTAATAGTGTTTTGATGATAAAGTGGCCTATTAGGGTGAAGTCTGTTAATGAGTTTTGAAAGTTTAGCTCCACATTTTCGCTAGTATTGAAATGAAGACTCAAAAACAGCTGTTCATCAATACATATACAGATATTGGCAGTAGCGATCTCCAAAACTATTCAATCATATTCAAAAAAGTATACTTCGGTTTTAGAATATTGCCTTCAGGAAATTGTCACTTCACAATGTTGTTGAATTTGAATAGAATTATTTGATCATTAGTAATAATTCAGATTGATTATTTTTTCAGATTATATTCCGAATTGTTCTTGTTGGTTATTTTATGTTTATATTATGCTCGTGTCTGCTATTTCGTCTTCACTTTTACATGCAATAAAAACCCATGAAGAAGTTTTGGAAGGGGTTCAAAAACAAAGCGTAAATTGGGAAAGTGTTCCATTCTCCTATCACACTACGAAGATGAATATTTTATCGAGATTGTTCAATATATATTTTTTGTCATTCAATAACGTTATCGTATTAATCATCTCTTCTCTCCATTCGTTTCGTTAATATAATTCTTAAAACCTTCCACGGCTCGGATTACTAAATCTACCACAACACTGTGTCTGCTAATATAGATACTATACTTGGGTTGAATAGTTAACAACAGGCGAGTAAATACATTAAATTAAATGTGGAATACATGGGTATTTTGGGGGATTCAAATACAGCTTGGCGATGCATTGTCAACATTCTGACAAGCCCCTCAATTTTAAGAAACCGTTATTTTGATTTGGAAAACGGTTGCGTGTGTTAAAATTCTTCCGTCAGATGGTACACCAACGCTGAAAGGGCTTTCGGCTTCTTCTGTTTGTGGAAAACGGACACATGCTGCCTTTTCTTCATAACGCGAGAACTTTCTTTCAATCACTGCAACTTTTTCTGATGATGGAATAAAATACTTGGTTTTTTGATTTATTTATACTTCATGCCATGTTTGAACTCGCAGTTCGTAAGACTCTCTTTAATTTCGATCTTGTCCCAATCTCGAGGCGTTTGTTTCTTGATTGCATGGTACGTTACGATAGTCGGCCTATTCTGCAACCACTTTTTCAATCGTTTGACATATCTTTAACATTACTTAATAGCATTATTAACAAGATGACTTTTAATATTATTCTGACAACACACATATAGAACGACACTTTAATACCAAGAAGATAAAATGCCTTTTTAAATGGCTTCATTATCGAGGTATTGAAGTAAATGGGCGTAATGAGACTTTGTTGGCATATGAAATTTTGCTAACCTTGACTTCAACGCTATTTCACAGTTCTTTGAAGATGTGGCCTTTATGTTAAGTGCTCAACGATGGCCTTGCCTGACAAATGCGTAGATCAATTGGGAAAAGTTTATTCAACAAACATTGGATAAAGTGTCTGACGAAACAGCGAAAAATGGTCTTATGACTCCTTTTAGAAGATCAAAATTTGTCTTGGATCATATTTGGGGACGCGCGTTGTTAACAAACCTTTCGAAGCTGGCTGACATGCTAATCGCTGGAGAGGTTGGCGATCAACCATATATATTTTGTGCAATGATAATGATAAGCTCACAGCCACAGTAATATCGCTCCTCGTGCCACGCTTGTCCATCTCCCAGCTCGAAGTGTATTTCGGTATATGGTATTCCCGAGTCATCTGACTCTCTAACATTAAATTGTGGCACCGGCCTTTTATTGCTTTCTATCAAATCATCAACCCAGTCCTTTTCGTATCCTGCAGCTTGATCTCGTCATTCTTTAACATGCGGATTTCGTGGACGATTAGATCGTAGAATGCTGGTGGTTGATCTGTAGTTTCTAGACTTCAACAGAAACTTTTGCCACAAATTTGGTTGGACAAATTCTCTTGTAGAGTAGTGATAATAACTCTCCGAAAGTTTGGTTCGGTACTCCCCCTCATGCGCATCTTTTGAAGCCCATCTGTAAATTTTGCTACTAGGAACCTCCTTTCTGCGCCCTTTTCATCGCGACCGCAGCAATTTTCACGATAATCGCCATCTCATTACTTGTTATTCGCAGAGTGTTGGCGGTTGAGTTGCTTTGCTACTGTGTATCTTGGCACTCCAGTCATTGTGGTACAATGTATAAATCGTACCGAGGATTTCCGAACTGGACCAGAAAATCTCCGTCGCATCATCCACTTTGACTGCGTGCTGATTTGCGTTCAACTTGAACTGGCCGACAGGATGCTGCAGATTGATTTCGGGAAGAGTAACGATGTTAAGAGTCATGGGCTAATGGCGGCGTACTTGGCTCTAATGGTCCAATCCAAATGGTCAGTCCCGCTTCCGTCTTTATCATCTGTTCCGATGGCCCCTTTGTTGTAAACGCTCACGCTCGAGATCTCGCATTCTGATTTGATTTTTCGGTCCAGTCGTAGTTTATCCTTTTCATGCTCGAAGAATCTGACGTGTAATCGTAGGTCGTTTGCTCGCTGGCATAGTCGTAATTGATGTAGTCACTAATTGCAATTAAATCTATTTCAGGAACCTTCTGCCTTCACGTGACCACGTCGCTGCTTCTAATGCCCTCTCATTTAAGCTCATCCCTGTTTTTAACTAACTCGTTTCGGGGACGTCCGCCCACATCGCCCAATCACAAATGAGACATTTCGTATCATGAATAAACATATATTACAAACGAAAGAATAAAACGAGAGAACTCGATATAATAAATAAACAAAAACGACCTGATTATTGACCCACCCGGCCTTTTATTTAATGTCATGTTCCGTCATTGAGACCGGGTCAGCAAATTCTATGTCGATAACCCTTGTACTTGGGAAACTGAGTTTTAATGTTCCGTCTGCTCCACTGTAGTCCGGAAACGTCACTGCACTCAACGATATACTGTAATGCACACAGCTTCTCCATTTATTCCAATCGCCGACCCGAATTGTTTTGATTGTGTATATCCTTTCGCATTTTATCCGCTTCTAAATCTGATGTTACTGACGGGTCTTTTAATGATACCGCTGTCTCTTGTTTTTCCACTACTGGTGTGTGGATATCTTCGAACCCCCACTTTAATTTCTTTCCTCCTGGATTCGTAATTCTGGTTCTCCACAGTCTCCCCAGCTCCCATTTCTCCTCGATACCGTATCTGTTGTACTTTTCCCTGTCTTGTTTAAGTTTGAGTAGCAGCAGTAATGCATTAATGGTGGTCCTGATGCTGTTATTCCACCTCCTTTTTCTGTTATCGCATTCGTCAGTCTATTAGAACTGTTGTATCCATATGTTGTTTTTTATCGTTTTTTCCCTGGGATGAAATCCATACGGATGGTGTGTTATTACTTCATAGATTTTCACTTTGAAGTGTTTGTATCTCGCTAATGGATCGAATCCGTTTGACGTCTTATTTTTGAATGCCTTTTGTTACGTCGTCGTTTCTTGTACTGGTAACCCCCAGCTTTCTTATACATTCGGCTCTCATAAAAGTGTCCGTCCCCAAACTGGTCATTCCAAGCTGTCTGTGTCGCTGGCTCTGCATCATTAACTGCTCCATACTCCACCTTTTCTCTTATTATTATTTTGTAGTTTGATCTTTCTATCCCCTTGGTCCAGCTAGTGTCCACAAGACTAACTCCCATACCGCCGCCGCCACTGGAAGAATTTCCGCTGTAAGTACGTCGCCAGTAGTACTGCTGACATTCTCCATTCCAACCCTCGGCCTCATCAACTTCCACTTCCTCAAATGTATCTGGTTCTGAACTATCCTTTGCTTGTTGAGCCCCTTCTGTTTGTTGCTTTCGCTCTTGCCTCTTTGGTTAATGAAAGCATAATTTCTCCATCTTTTTCTTTTATTCCCCTCTTGACCTTGCTGAGTTTCTGTCCTCTGCCTTTTAGCATTCGGTGGTCCATCTGGGTCAGTCACCCTTTTTCGACCCGCTTCTTTTTCTATATTCGGTCCTTCTGTAATTGTCTCTGCTTCTTTTTCTATTGTATCTGTATCTGCCTCATCTTCTATTCGTCCATGTAATATGTCTTCTTGTTGCGCATTCAGTTCTAACTCTCTTAGTTTTGAATTTATATCTGCCATTTGATCAAATAACATCATTATTATTCCATCATTTTCTAATATTAATTCTATGCTAATTCTGTGTATCCTCTTTTTTAAATTCTTCTCCTAAGAACTCAAATGTTTTTTTATCCCATGATTCGGATCTTCTCAACTTACTGGTTGTAGCCTGTCTGCTATATCTGTGCTTTGTGTTGTTCGTAATCCATCCCACCAATATCCTCCTCTTGTTTTTGTTCCTGTTGCTTGTGCTATTTCTTTAGCATGTACTTTTGACACTCCCAGTGATTCTAATTTATCCAAGAATGGTTTCCTCATATATCCTCTTATTATTATTTCTATTTCATCTGTTAGCCATTTTCCCAAATGTTCCTCTGTAAACCCATATAATTCATCTTCTCTTTTCTCACCCCGATGTGCTGCTTCTTTAAATTTTTATATTTATCTCTTATTTGTTGTCCTGCTTTTGTATTCTTGAATGTATTATATGAATGCATTAATTTCTGTCCCCTCGGGTTCTTATCATTTTTGCAAATCCTTCGCTTCGCTGGCCTGGCTAAGGCGCTTCGCGGCGGCGGGCCTGGGTTCCCTATATGAGGCCATCCCTGGGCGTGGGCTCTTCCCTCACCCCCTACACCTACCCCCCCTATCCCTAGGTTTTAACATCACACTACCGTGTAAATCAACTGTCCTTTATATTTAAATAACATAATATAACAATAAATATAATTATTTATTTAATTATATCTGTTTGTTTTGTTCTTTTACACTATTGTTGTTCGTCTTCTCTATCTCGTTTAGGAGATCTTCTATAGCTATTATCTGTTCTCTCTCCAACATCTCCCATTCTGAATCTTCAGGTTGTAATACTGTGTTACTTGTCGATGCTACTTCAACTGTTTGGATTTCTGCTGCTTCCATCGCCTTATATAGAGAATCAGTGATGGTTCATGGCCCGGCCTTCTGACCCGACCCGACCTCTATGTTCATAGCTGAGGTCCCGGGACAATCATCTCTCAATATCTCTTCTAAGGTTAGCTTTGGCACCTCTGGTGGAATTTCTGGTAATTGAATCTTCTCTTTGAGTAATTCATCGACCCAATCATCATCGTATCCTCGTTTCTTTATACTATCATTTTTCAGCATTCTCAGTTCTTGCACTATTTGTGCATAATTTGCTGGTGGCGTATCTCTCAGTTCAAGCGTTCTACAAAATCGTTGCCACAAATTCGATTGTACAATAGCACTAATAATTCTTCTGATGTTTTATTGCTGATTTCTCTTTGTTTCATTTTCTGGAGCCCTTCGGTAAATTTCGCTACAACGAACCGTCTTTCTGCTCCTTGTTTATCAGCTACTGCAGCAATTTTCACAATGTTGTGCATTTCGTTGCTAGTGATGATCGCGATCGTTGGTGGTTGAACAGCCTTTGAACTGTGGATTTTCGCCGACCAATCGTTGTGGTACATCGTAAATAATGTTCCCAGTATCTCAGAGCTCGACCAAAACACTTCTGTTGCATCGTCCACTTTAATTGCGTGTTGGTTTGGACCCAGCTTGAATTGACCGACACCTTTACTATCGTTTGGTAGTATACTGTTAGATCTCCAGCGCCTGTCATCTCACTGGCTGATCAGCTGATGGGAGATCTCTCGTTCATTGCCACATGATTGCACCATTTCGCTTGTTTGTAATGTAACAATGTCTCACTTTATTGCTCAGACAAGAGCTTTCTCTTTGTTAACCGCAGAATCGAGACTGCTCGATGCTATCTGCGTGCTGTGTTTCTTTATTATATGTTTTCCCCGGGAATCTTATTTGTGAATTACTGCTTTGCTGATAGCCTGCTGATCAGTAGCGCGCTTATTGTAGCTGAGGATTAGTGCCCTGATATTGCAATGGTTAACTAAGGTTATTTTTGTTTGTGTATCTTTCTAGCTTTCGCTAAATAGTTTAATACTTGCTGCATTTTGGACAACTGATCTTGAATTGCATTCAATCCGTTTTGGACACATATTTTCGTGTTGATTGTGTAATTTATTTCCTGGTGAGTTGTTAATTTATGTTGTAGTGTTAATTTTCCCCGAATTTGTGGTATTGGGATGAACTGATGGCATGAGATTATAGATGCTTTGAGGTTATTGCTGCTTGAATTAATTGCAATTAGTATCCAATTATTGCTCAAATTTTGTATTATTATTTCAGTGTTTGTGCCAGTTTCATTGAGAGAGAGAGGAAGAAGTGTTATTGTTCGGTTGACCTGGCTTAAAAAAACAAGTCGGTCAAGGTTGTAATGCTATTATTGGCGTTTATTGAACATTTGCGCAGAAATATTTTGTGTTTATGCTTGTCTTTGTATCAATTTAGAAAACCTATCCTACCAACTCCCCCCCCCCCCCCCCCTAATCCCTCCACTCCCCCTTTACTCTCCATCATATTTGGGATGAGTGGAATGATGATTCTGTTGAAGGTAAACTTTGATATTGTTGTTCAATGTGTGCTTGTGATTTAAGGGTTGTATAAAGACAGTGATCAGTCAGATATTCAAATAATGTAGTCGGGGGAGTATCTAAGGGGAGCTTTTAGACTGGAAAATATTTGGCGCCACGGCTCTGCGCCCTTCGTCTTTGTGTAGTGAGCAGGGTGCATAAGGTCACACCCTCGTCAAGCTTCTACATAAGAAAAGTTTTCGACTTAAGCCTGCGCAGGTTGCAAGTTGACTCTTGGCCAGCCCTGGGACATTTATTTGAAAATATTGCTTTCGTGAATAATTATTATGGATTCCAAGACAAAAGAGGAATTAGACAGTTTGCATGCGGACCTGCAAGAGAAATATCTGGTTTCTGAGCGTTTGATGTTGGAACCGTGAAAATGCAAAAAAACTGTCATCAGTGAGACAAGATATTAACGAAGTATTCAAGCAAATAATTTCTCAACTTGATTTAATGCCTCATACTCGTTCAAATGTTTCAAATTTTCCTGATATTGCTGACCTGAGACGTGAAAAATGTGAATTTGATTCGCGTGTCTCTGAATGGTTTGATAAATTGAGAACTCATCCCATGAAAAAATCTGATGATGCGTTGTCCATGTTCTCAAATGGCAGCGATAGTATTTGTTCTGATAATACTTCCAGAGCCTCAGAAAAAAGGCGAATTCGCAGTAAATTGAAGCATGAACTTGCAGTTTTTCAACTTCGGCAAGCAGAAGATAAACTCAAGGAAGAGGATGAAATTCAACAAGAAGAGGCGAAAATTCAGAAACTGAAGCGCGAAAAAGAGCTTAAAGAAGCACAACGCAAAGTTGAATTAGCAGAAGTGGAGGCATTGGCATGGGAAATGGAGTCGAATATTGGTTCAACTGCTGGTGATAGAGATGTTTTTGAAACTCAACAGATTTGTAGCTTCTGGCAGGCAACAGACAACGGAGCAGGATGTTTTACCGCCGGTGTCAAGCAGCAGAAGAGAAGTACATACTTTGGTTGATGAATCTCCTCCATCGAAGACTCCAAGCCCACTTCAGGTTCGTGCTAATTTTATGTCTGCACCAGTGCATGATTTTGCTAATAATTTGCAAATAAACCTATAAGTAGCAAGCCTCGTCGGCATCGCTGCAAGGTGAAAATGATTTGAAACGCAATTCTGAATTTCGTTATCCTGCTGCTGGCTATGCAGCTTCTGATTCTTGCCGTGACTGTGTACATTTTGAACCTTTGCCTACTGTTCATGCATATATTCAAGATAACCGAGTCAATTCTGTAGGAGCAAATTCTTGTGTTTCTGGCTCAAAATATGTAAATGTAGTTGATGGAAAGTTAGATTCTGCTCATCAGTATACAAATCGTGGTGTGGCTTTTGAACGCCCACAATGTGGTCATGAACGAGAAGCCCGGGTATGAGGCCCCAGCACGAAAATATTGTAAATCACAGATTTGCTCATGATTGCCCTCCTGCGGCATCAAGTCATGAAATGCGACGCGATCGCCAGTATGGAATTTGGCAGAAAATGGACCGACTCATGATCGCTTACATGCGGATATAGTTTCATTGGATCGTGGATACAGGCCACATCAAGAAAATCGTGAGTCAGAGGATTTTCGGCATCATAATTTGGGAATCGTGAACCCAGTCTAAGATATCATTCGCGCAGAAGAACAAGGGAACATCTCCCGTTGTGCAACATCATCATTATCATGGAAGAGAAGAATTCTTCTTTCAGAGGCCAAAGTTTACTGCATTTAATGGTGATCCTTTGAAGTATACGTCATTTATCACAAATTTTGATATTCATTTGGTGCCGAAATTGGAGACAGAAAGTCAGAAGCTGGTATGTCTGCTACAACATTGTGAAGAGAAAATTCGTGTGCAGTTGGAATACTACACTAAGAGGCCTGAGACAGGATACAAGCTTGCTCGGCAAAGATTATATGAAGAATATGTTCGCCTCATATCATTGCCGGTGCTTGCGAAAAGGTCTTGAAAGAATTTCCCAATGTTCGCGATGACAAACCAGAGCAGTTTGTTGCGAATATCACAGGTTATGGAACGATGCCTGGGGACATTAGAAGATATTGATGATTTTGCCAGTGTCAATACTCTAGATACGATGGGGCTGCTTATTGCCAAATTACCTGAAGATGTTCAAGATGGTTGGCCTCATGAAGCACTCAGAGTTCAAAGGAAAACAGGACACCAGGCAAAATTTTGTCATTGGTCGAATATGTTTGTGATTGGGCAGATGTGAAAAATTCCATGTATGGGAAGAAGCTCAATGAAATTCGTCACAAACGAGGACCAACAAACATACCAAGGAAAACTAGAGCTGCAGCCTACAATATTGATGCGGATACTAAAACGACACACACAGATTCGAAGAAAGATTCTGGTTGTCCGTGTTGTCATAAGTTTCACAATTTGTCAAATTGCCAAGACTTCAAAGGCAAGTCGCATGAGGAAAAGTTGCTTTTTTGAAGGATAAAAAATTGTGTTTCAAGTGTCTGTCTGATGGTCATCAAGCCCGCAATTGCAAAAAGCCCAGTCAGTGTACGGTTCAAGGCTGCAAGGGAAATCGCCATCATACGTTGCTGCATAGACTTCTGGAAAATGAGGAAACAAAGACAAAACCTGATCAAGGACCAGCTGTATATTCACTTTCGAACTCACAGGAATGCAGAAATGTTTCACAAGGTGTGTATTTGTGTGTAGTGCCTGTTAATGTTCGTAATGGTGATAGAGTGGCACAAACTTATGCATTACTAGATCCGGCATCAACTGTTACTCTCTGTAGTGACCGTTAATGAAGCATCTCGGCGTTACAGGAACTTCGAGAAGCATAACATTACGTACAATCGGACAGCGGCCTATCCAGTATGAGGGTATATCTGGAAATCTGATTGTGTCACCGGTAGATGGTGGTATGGAGCAAGAATTGAACGAGGTGCTCTCAGTGGAAAAGATTCCTGCTAGACCAAATGGAATGCTGGATCAAGAGGTTTTGAAAGATATGCCGCATCTTCAAGATGTAATGCTGCCCACACTGAAAGGTGGAACGGTGAATTTACTGATTGGTGCTAATCACGCTGAATTAGTGTGTTTTCAAGAAGTGCGAAGCGGGCCGAAGAAAGCGCCTAAAGCTGTGAAGACAGCGCTAGGCTGGTCATTGTTTGGTTTAAGTTTTGATTCATCATCTGGTATTAGAGAAGCTCACTTCCTATCTGAGCATTTTGTGAATTTTATCAATCCGACTGATGTTGATACACAGCGTGAAATTGACACATTGTGGACCACCGATTTTGGCAATGAAACTTCGATTCTTGATATACCAACTTCGCGAGAAGATCGAATGGTCTATGAAATGATGCAGAAATACGTGGAGCACGTTGACGGACATTTTCAACTTCCCTTGCCTTGGAGAGCAGGAATGCAAGATTTGCCAGATAACAGAGAGATGGCTGAGAAAAGACTTAGATCTCTGAAGAATCGGCTAATGAAAGATACTGATCTTCATCGAAGGTACGTAGAGGTTGTTGAAAATTATATTTCTGCGGGATATGCAAAAAGAATCCCAATGGCTGAAATCAATTCATGTAATCGTGTTTGGTACCTCCCACATTTTCCTGTTGTCAATCCGCATAAGCCTGGAAGGTTCGTGTAGTGTTTGATGCTGCGGCCAAGCATGATAGTTTGTCTTTGAATGATTGCTTGATGTCAGGGCCTGATTTAGTATCGTCTCTTCTTGGCGTATTATGAGATTTCGTAGGAGACGGATTGCCTTGGTAGCCGATGTGGAAGCAATGTTCCACCAAGTAAGAGTGGCACCTCCTGACAGAGATGCTCTGCGATTTTTATGGTGGGAAGGTGGTGATCTGCGTAAGGAAGCAGTTTCCACATTTAATGCAGGTTCACATTTTTGGTGCTGCAGCAAGTCCTTCTTCAGCTGCATTTTGCTTGAAGGAACAGCTGTGAAATTTGAAAATGAGTTTGAACCCAGGATTTCAGAAATTGTGAAGGAAGATTTCTATGTTGCTGATTGCCTGACAAGTGCTGAATCAGTTGAAGAGGGCATAGAAATTGTTAACGGCCTCTCACAATTGATGTCAAAGGGTGGGTTTAATCTGACGAAATGGCTCACTAATAATGATGAATTATTGTCTTTCGATCCAGAAAAGGAACGTGCCAAGTGTGTGCAGAATCACATCATAGATGGCGATGTCAAGGAAAGAGTTCTTGGTATTCAGTGGAATGTGGCAAATGACGAGTTTGGATTCAAAGTTAACATTGCGGATAAGCCGAATACCAGAAGAGGTATACTTTCGATTGTCGCATCTGTTTTTGACCCACTTGGAATAGCAGCTCCTGTAACGTTACTTGCAAAACTTCTGTTACAAGATTTGTGCAAGCAAAACTTGAGATGGGATCAAGAAATTTCAAATCGAGATCTGATGTGTTGGCAAAACTGGCTGAATGAACTGCCAACATTGGAAAGAGTCAAGATTCAGCGATGCTATAGACCACCAGGATTTGGAAAAGTTGTTGCTTCTGAGTTGCATCACTTTGCCGATGGCTCAGAAATTGCATATGGGGCGGTTTCATATATGCGACTAGTGGATGAAAATGGTCAAATTCATGTGTCATTTTTGGTAGGAAAAGCTAGACTTGCACCTTGTTCTCGTGTAACGATACCAAGACTTGAATTAACGGCAGCAGTTCTTGCTGTTAAATTGGATCTTGTACTCAAGAATGAGTTGAAAATGGATGGTTGCAGTTCATTTTTCTGGACGGATTCAACTGCTGTCTTACAGAGCATAAGAAATTCAAAGAAGCATTTTCCTACATTTGTTGCAAATCGTTTGGCGAAAATTGATCGCAGCACGGATGTATCACAATGGCGACACATTCCTACAAAGATGAATCCAGCTGATGATGCCTCACGAGGACTTCGTGTGGATGCATTATTAAAATCAGGAAGATGGATAAGAGGACCAGAATTTTTGTGGCACTCAGAAGATTCGTGGCCGAAGATGCCTGGTTGTTTTCCTGATCCACCTGCGGAATTTTGTCCGAAGCCTATTCCCGAGGTGAAGATGACATTTGTAGTTGATGATGAGAATACTGTTATGATCGACTGATGGAAAGATTCTCAACATTTTACCCGTTAAAGAAAGCGGCTGCATGGCTCATAAGGTTCAAAAATTATCTTCGTTTTTATAAAAAGTCACCAGACAAACTTCTTGAAATGCCACCGCGTTTGACTGCAGAAGAATTGAATATTGCTGAATGTGATGTTATCCAGTATGTTCAAAGACAGAAATTTCAAGATGAAGCAAAATGTTTGTTGAAAAAAGGATTCCTGAATAAAGGTGATTGCTCTCGTAGGATGTTGAAATTGAATCTGATCCTGGAAGATGGTTTGATGAGAATTGGTGGACGCTTGAATAATGCATCGATCAAGCATGATTCGAAGCACCCAATTATTTTGCCTCATAATTCTCATATTACGGATCTTGTTATAAGAGAGCATCATACCAAAGTTGGCCATTCTGGCATGGGCCACACATGGACTTCTCTACGAGAGAAATATTGGATAATCAAGGGTGGTGTTGCAATTAGAGAGTAATTGGTAACTGTGTTTCGTGCAAGAAACGAAATGGTCGTCCTGCAACACATATATGGCAGATTACCGACATGTCGTCTGAAATCAGATGAACCTGTGTTTAGTCATGTTGGAGTTGATTTGTTTGGACATTTTCTTATTCGTCAAGGACGCAGTGATGTGAAGAGATGGGGGTGCGTGTTCTCTTGCATGACAACTCGTGCGGTTCACATTGAAGTTGTGAACAGTTTGTCAGCGGACTACTTTATTTCTGCTCTGAGGCGTTTTACTGCTAGAAGAGGAAATTGTACAGATATATACAGCGATAATGCTGGAAATTTTTTGTTATCAGAGAAGATACTTGGAGATCTATGAAAAAGTAGAATGATTCACAAGTACATGGGTATCTTCGTCAGAACGGTATAACTTGGCATAAATCCCCACCAACTGGTTCGAATCATGGAGGAGCTTGGGAACGCATGATCCGTTCTATTCGTCGAATATTTACAGCCATCACTCAGGGTCAAACTATGACCGATGAAGTTTTTGTGACTGCCTTGATCGAGTGTGAATCATGCTTGAACAGTCGCCCATTAGTTCCGGTAACATTTGATCCAAGAGATGATGACCCCTGACACCGAATCATTTATTGTTACTTCGGTCAAATCAGAACCTGCCTCCCGGAATCTTCGACAAGAAGGACTGCTACGTTAGGCGTCGTTGGGCACAGTCACAATATCTTGCGAACGAGTTCTGGAGGAGATGGATTCGAGAATATCTTCCTACTATTATCGAGAGACAGAAATGGTTTCAGAAGAAGAGGAATTTTAAAGAAGGAGATGTTGTCCTGGTAGTTGATGATTCTCAACCACGTTCCAGATGGGCAATGGGAAGAATTGTGGATGTCTATCCGGATAAAAAGGGACTTATACGTACAGTGCTTGTTAAGATACGTAACAGCTTAGTGAAACGTCCTATTACTAAGCTGGTGTTGGTTGTTGGAGAAAAAGTGACTATGTGACAGGCTTAGATCTCTTTAGTGTGTTGAAATTTATTTCCAATGTACATAAATTTGTGGGGGGGAAGTTAGATCTCCAGCGCCTGTCATCTCACTGGCTGATCAGCTGATGGGAGATCTCTCGTTCATTGCCACATGATTGCACCTTTTCGCTTGTTTGTAATGTAACAATGTCTCATTTTATTGCTCAGACAAAGAGCTCTCTCTTTGTTACCGCAGAATCGAGACTGCTCGATGCTGTCTGCGTGCTGTGTTTCTTTATTATATGTTTTCCCCGGAATCTTATTTGTGAATTACTGCTTTGCTGATAGCCTGCTGATCAGTAGCGCGCTTATTGTAGCTGAGGATTAGTGCCCTGATATTGCAATGGTTTAACTAAGGTTATTTGTTGTTTGTGTATCTTTCTAGCTTTCGCTAAATAGTTTAATACTTGCTGCATTTTGGAACACTGGATCTTGAATTGCATTCAATCCGTTTTGGACACATATTTTCGTGTTGATTGTGTAATTTATTTCCTGGTGAGTTGTTATTTATGTTGTAGTGTTAATTTTCCCCGAATTGTGGTATTGGGATGAACTGATGGGCATGAGATTATAGATGCTTTGTAGGGTATTGCTGCTTGAATTAATTGCAATTAGTATCCAATTATGCTCATATTTTGTATTATTATTTCAGTGTTTGTGCAGTTTCATTGAATTGAAGATTATTGTTTCGGTTGACCTTGGCTAAAAACAGTCGGTAAGGTTGAATGCTATTATTGGGTTTATTGAACATTTGGCAGAAATATTTTGTGTTTATGCTTGTCTTTGTTCAATTTAGAAAAACCTCTCTCCACTCTGCTTTCTCAATCATTTTTGTCGTAATTTACTGTGTTCATATTTGGATGTTGGAATTTTCTGTTGAAGAACCTTTGATATTGTTGTTCAATGTGTGCTTGTTGATTAAAGGGTGACAAAGACAGAGATCAGTCAGATATTCAAATAAGGTAGTCTGGGGAGCATCTAAGGGAGCGTTTAGACTGGAAAATATTTGGCGCACGGCTCTGCGCCCTTCGTCTTTGTGTAGTGAGCAGGGTGCATAAGGTCACACCCGTCAAGCTTCTACA
>OZ023145.1:1804704-1833592 GCA_963675895.2 Styela plicata | reverse complement strand
CCAACACGCAATTAAAGTGGACGATGCAACAGAAGTGTTTTGGTCGAGCTCTGAGATACTGGGAACATTATATACGATGTACCACAACGATTGGTCGACGAAAATCCACAGTTCAAAGGCTGTTCAACCACCAACGATCGCGATCATCACTGGCAACGAAATGCACAACATTGTGAAAATTGCTGCAGTAGCTGATAAACAAGGAGCAGAAAGACGGTTCGTTGTAGCGAAATTTACCGAAGGGCTCCAGAAAATGAAACAAAGAGAAATCAGCAATAAAACATCAGAAGAATTATTAGTGCTTTTGTACAATCGAATTTGTGGACAGAAACTATGGCAGCGATTTTGTAGAACGCTTGAACTGAGAGATACTCCACCAGCAAACTATGCACAAATAGTGCAAGAACTGAGAATGCTGAAAAATGATAGTATAAAGAAACGAGGACACGATGATGATTGGGTCGATGAATTACTCAAAGAGAAGATTCAATTACCAGAAATTCCACCAGAGGTGCCAAAGCTAAACTTAGAAGAGATATTGAGAGATGATTGTCCCGGAACCTCAGCTATGAACATAGAGGTCGGGTCGGGTCAGAAGGCCGGGCCAAGTACCATCACTGATTCTCTATATAAGGCGAAGGAAGCAGCAGAAATCCAAACAGTTGAAGTAGCATCGACAAGTAACACAGTATTACAACCTGAAGATTCAGAATGGGAGATGTTGGAGAGAGAACAGATAATAGCTATAGAAGATCTCCTAAACGAGATAGGGAAGACGAACAACAATAGTGTAAAAGAACAAAACAAACAGACATAATTAAATAAATAATTATATTTATTGTTATATTATGTTATTTAAATATAAAGGACAGTTGATTTACACGGTAGTGTGATGTATAAACCTAGGGATAGGGGGTAGGGGGTGAGGTAGGAGCCCACGCCCAGGGGATGGCCCATATAGGGAACCCAGGCCCGGCCGGCGCGAAGCGCCTTAGCCGGGCCAGCGAAGCTAAGGATTTGCAAAAATGATAAGAACCCCAAGGGGACAGAAATTAATGCATCCATATAATACATTCAAGAATACAAAAGCAGGACAACAAATAAGAGATAAATATAAAAATTTAAAGGAGCATGGGTTTACAGAGGAACATGGCTAACAGATGAAATAGGAATAATAATAAGAGGATATATGAGGAAACCATTCTTGGATAAATTAGAATCACTGGGAGTGTCAAAAGAGAAACAGCACAAGCAACAGAAAAAAAACAAGAGGAGGATATTGGTGGGGTGTATACGAACAACACAAAGCACAGATATAGCAGACAGGCTACAACCAGTAAGTTGAGAAGATCCGAATCATGGGATGAAAAATACATTTGAGTTCTTAGGAGAAGAATTTGAAAAAAGAGGATACATAGAATTAGCATAGAATTAATATTAGAAATATTAGGAAATGATGGAATAATAATGATGTTATTTGATCAAATGACAGATATAAATTCAAAATTAAGAGAGTTAGAACTGAATGCGCAACAAGAAGACATATTACATGGACGAATAGAAGATGAGGCAGATACAGATACAATAGAAGAAGAAGCAGAGACAATTACAGAAGGACCGAATGTAGAAAAAGAAGCGGGTCGAAAAAGGGTGACTGACCCAGATGGACCACCGAATGATAAAAGGCAGAGGACAGAAACTCAGCCGGGTCAAGAGGGGAATAAAAGAAAAAGATGGAGAAATTATGCTTTCATTAACCAAAGCAGGCGAGAGCGAAAGCAACAAACAGAAGGGGCTCAACAAGCAAAGGATAGTTCAGAACCAGATACATTTGAGGAAGTGGAAGTTGATGAGGCCGAGGGTGGAATGGAGAATGTCAGCAGTACTACTGGCGACGTACTTACAGCCGGAAATTCTTTCAGTGGCGGGGGAGGTGGCGGCGGCGGTATGGGAGTTAGTCTTGTGGACACTAGCTGGACCAAGGGGATAGAAGGATCAAACTACAAAATAATAATAAGAGAGAAGGTGGAGTATGGAACATTTAATGATGCAGAGCCAGCGACACAGACAGCTTGGAATGACCAGTTTGGATACGGACACTTTTATGAGAGCCAAATGTATAAAGAAAGCTGGGGGTTACCAGTACAAGAAACGACGACGTCAACAAAGGCATTCAAAAATAAGGTGAGGAAGAGATGCTTCCCATGGGACACGTCAAACGGATTCGATCCATTAGCGAGATACAAACACTTCAAAGTGAAAATCTATGAAGTAATAACACACCATCCGTATGGATTTCATCCGAGGGAAAAAACGATAAAAACAACATATGGATACAACAGTTCTGATAGACTGACGAATGCGATAACAGAAAAAGGAGGTGGGATAACAGCATCAAGACCACCATTAATGCATTACTGCTGCTACTCAAACTTAAACAAGACAGGGAAAAGTACAACAGATACGGTATCGAGAGAAAATGTGAGCTGAGGAGACTGTGGAGAACCAGAATTACGAATCTTAACGAATCCAGGAGGAAAGAAATTAAAGTGGGGGTTCGGAGATATCCACACACCAGTAGTGGAAAAACAAGAGACAGCGGTATCATTGAAAGACCCGTCAGTAACATCAGATTTAGAAGCGAATGAAATGCGAAAGGATATACACAATCAAAACAATTCGGGTCGGCGATTGGAATAAATGGAGAAGCTGTGTGCATTACAGCAGTATATCGTTGAGTGCAGTGACGTTTCCGGACTACAGTGGAGCAGACGAAACATTAAAACTCAGTTTCCCAAGTACAAGGGTTATCGGCATAGAATTTGCTGACCCGGTCTCAATGACGGAACATGACATTAAATAAAAGGCCGGGTGGGTCAATAATCGGGTCGTTTTTGTTTATTTATTATATTGAGTTCTCTCGTTTTAGTCTCTCGTTTGTAATATATGTTTATTTATAATACGAAATGTCTCATTTGTGATTGGGCGATGTGGGCGGACGTTCCCGAAACGAGTTAGTTAAAAACGGGGATGAGCTCTAATGAGAGAGCATTAGAAGCAGCGACGTGGTCACGTGAAGAACAGGAGGTTCCTGAAATAGATTTAATTGCAATTAGTGACTACATCAATTACGACTATGCCAGCGAGCAAATGACCCTACGATTACACCGGATCTGTCAACGAAGGAAGTATAGACGACACGTCAGATTCTTCGAGCATGGAAAGAAAAAGGGTAAACTACGACTGGACCGAAAAATCAAATCAGAATGCGAGATCTCGAGCGTGGGCGTTTACAACAAAGGGGCCATCGGAACAGATGATAAAGACGGAAGCGGGACGGACCATTTGGGTTGGACCATTAGAGCCAGGTACGCCGCCATTAGCCCATGACTCTTAACATCGTTACTCCTCCCGAAATCAATCTGCAGCATCCTGTCGGCCAGTTCAAGTTGAACGCAAATCAGCACGCAGTCAAAGTGGATGATGCGACGGAGATTTTCTGGTCCAGTTCGGAAATCCTCGGTACGATTTATACAATGACTGGAGTGCCAAGATACACAGTATCAAAGCAACTCAACCGCCAACACTCTGCGTAATAACAAGTAATGAGATGGCGAATATCGTGAAAATTGCTGCGGTCGCCGATGAAAAGGGCGCAGAAAGAAGGTTCCTAGTAGCAAAATTTACAGAGGGGCTTCAAAAGATGCGCATGAGGGAAGTACCCAATCAAACTTCCGCAGAGTTATTATCACTACTCTACAAGAGAATTTGTCCAACCAAATTATGGCAGAGTTTCTGTCCAAGTCTAGGAACTACAGATCAACCACCAGCATTCTACGATCAAATCGTCCACGAAATCCGCATGTTAAAGAATGACGAGATCAAGGCTGCAGGATACGAAAAGGACTGGGTTGATGATTTGATAGAAAGCTATAAAAGGCCGGTGCCACAATTAAATGTTAGAGAGCCAGATGACTCGGGAATACTATATACCGAAATACACTTCGAGCCGGGAGATGGACAGGCGTGGCACGAGGTGCGACCCGGGTTGCAACCAGAATGTTGAGTCCGGGTGGGTCAATGAAGCGGGCCAGTCAAGCCTTGGTGACTATATATAACTAATCGCTTCAAGGTTTTGGGCTTTTCTTGAAAAGTACAAATCTAAAACGTAGTACACAGGAACTAGCCGTAGTAAACACTCGAAAAAGTCTTTTTTATTATGAATTGTTATTGACACAAGCGGTATTCTATCGGATATTACTGTGGCTGTGAGCTTGTCACCATCATTGCCACAAAATATATATGGTTGATCGCCAACCTCTCCAGCGATTAGCATGTCAGCCAGCTTCAAAAGGTTTGTTACCACGCACGTCCCCAAATATAATCTAAGACAAATTTAGATCTTCTAACAGTAGTCATATGACCATTTTTCGCTGTTTCGTCAGACACTTTATCCAATGTTTGTTGAATAAACTTTTCCCAATTGATCTACGCATTTGTCAGCAAGGCCATCGATGAGCACTTTAACATGAAGGCCACATCTTCAAAGAACTGTAAAATAGCATTGAAGTCAAGGTTAGCAAAATTTCATATGCTCGACGAAAGCCTCATTACCGCCCATTTACTTCAATACCTTGACATTGAAGGCATTTTATCTTCTTGGTATGGTTGGTTCTTTGGTATGTTTCAGAATATTTAAAAAGTCTTTTGTTAATGCCTTCAAGTATGATATGTCAACGACGAAAAGTGTTGCAGAATAGGCCGATATCGGTACGACCATGCAATCAAGAAACAAACGTCTTCGAGATTGTGACAACGAAATTAAAGAGTGTCTTACGGACTGCGAGTTCAACTTGGCATGAACTGGATGAAGTATATATAATTCAAAAAACGAAGTTTTTTCCATCTTCAGAAAAAGGTTGCAGTGATGAAAGTGAGTTCTCGCGTTAGGAAGAAAAGGCAGAGGTCCGTTCACAAACAGAAGAAGCAGAAAGCCCTTTCAGAGTTGGTGTAGAACTGACGGAAGGAATTTTACAGCAACGTTCCAAATCAAATAACGTTTCTTAAAATTGATGGGCTGTCAGGAATGTTGACAATGCATCGCCAAGCTGTATTTGATTCACCAAATAACCCATGTATTCCACATTTAGTTTAATGTATTTACTCGCCTGTTGTTAACTATTCAACCCAAGTATAGTATCTATATTAGCACACCAACTGTATCACAGTGTTGTGGTAGTTTTAGTAATCTGAGTCGTGAAAGGTTTTAAGAATTATATTAACGAAATGAATGGAGAGAAGAAATGATTAATACGATAACGTTATTGAATGACAAAAAATAGATCTTGAACAATCTCGATAAAATATTCATCTTCGTAGTGTTGATAGGAGAATGGAACACTTTCCCAATTTACGCTTTGTTTCTGAACCCCTTCCAAAACTCCTTCATCGGTTTTTTACTGCATGTAAAAGTGAAGACGAAATAACAGAGACGAGCATAATATAAACATAAAATAACCAACAATAACAATTCGGATATAATCTGAAAAAATAATCAATCTGAATTAGTACTAATGATTAAATAATTCCATTCAAATTCAACAACATTGTGAAGTGACAATTTCCTGAAGGCGATATTCTAAAACCGAAGTATACTTTTTTTTGAATAGTTCTGAGGATCGCTACTGCCAATATCTGTATATGTATTAATGAACAGCTGTTTTTGAGTCTTCATTTCAATACTAGCGAAAATGTGGAGCTAAACTTTCAAAACTCATTAACAGACTTCACCCTAATAGGCCACTTTATCAACAAAACACTATTAGTCTTACTGCATACTTTATTCTGCTCAAAGAAATTTCAAATCTTTTTTTTTTTTGAGCTGAATTTAAAGAAGAGAACTCAACGTTTATATCCTCTCTGGTAATGTTCAACACATCATCTTCCTCTAATTTGCAATCTATATTGAGTTAATAATTTAGAAAACCTCTGAAATATCTCAAACTGACACTAAATGAAATTGAAGCTGCATCATTTTTTTTACAGATTGAAGGATAAAGATAACTTGACTCTGGTAACATGAATTAATTTGTTGTCTAATCTCTTGGTATACATATTAAATATTTGTTAAAAGATGATACGAATATGATGGTGTGGCTGAGGGAGGGTTATTGCATTGGTGAACTGAAGGCATTCGTGTACCGGAAAATTCTAGTGGGGGCCTTGGCATAGTGTGATGGCACGAAAATTTTTAGCTTTTAATTATGACAAATTTTCGTTAAATTGATCTGAGGTCGGTCATGGCTAGATATTATAGTTTTACGGTATCTGATCAATGTACTTTTGAACGATTCTAAGCATTTTAAGAAAACACGCTGCCATTGTAATAGGTTTTTATATTTACGAGTTGAAGAATAATACCAAGTTATTTGGTTCCTGTACAGAACGTTTCCAACTATTCGAAATCGTGCATCCCTAGTCATGCCACAATGTTTCTCTTTTGGTCTTGCATTGCCTCGCGAAACACCAATACGAAGATCCATGTCTCCGCAACAGATCAACGGCGAAAGACAACCTCATGCAATTCTTCGTTACTTATATTACATACCAATCAGAGAGACCCTACAAGTTATATTAAAAATAGCCCAATAATCCAATTGGCAAAATCGATGGAGCTTGTGCAACCCCATAGGGAGTAGAAGTGGTGAGCATAAACTTTGTTTCTTTTCTTTTACTTACGTGAACATTCCTCCTGAATATCGGTCTCGACTACAATCCATATTTCTCCTCGGGGTTGTGAATGCCAATGAAAACAAAAATGGTATTGACACTATGCTGGATCTATTTATCAAGGAAATCACAGAATTTTCTACTACTACTGGATTCCAGTTTTCACTTGGGCATGGTGTGGAAACATGGAAAGAAAGTTTGTTAGCTGTAGTTGCAGATATGTTTGCCGCACACCAGATCGGTGGGTTTAAAGAGGTCGTAGGATTTGAAACACAGAAACGTCGAATTTCCAGGATTTGAATACAAAATTTCCAAAAAAATATTTGCTTTGAGATACATCGATACGCATATCGAAGAACGTTGTAGTGGCCTTACTTTAGACTTTAATTTATTAATGAGAGTATTCGCCACTTTGATCATTCATATATTGATGTAAAGTCAAAACCTTCACCCCAAGCTACAAGTAACACTGTGAGCCTGAGACAATCCGCATCACAGATGTGGTCGCTTGGTAGATTGTTAGCGCTTTTCATTTCCAGTAAAATTGATGATCCAGTGTGGCAATGTTACATAACATTATTGAATGTCATAAGTCTAGACCTAGCTCCGTACATTTATTTCTACGGAAGAAATAGGATTGAAATGTGAAATACGACACTACCTTTTTATATTTGAAGACTGTTTTCCCCAGAACAATATTATACCAAAACAGCATTGCTTGCTTCATCTCCCAACAAGTATTTCAAAAATGGGTCCACTCATTAGATTTTGAGCAATGCGTTTCGAAGCAAATATAATGCAGTCAGAAACGGATGTAGAAGCTCAGCATGCGACTTGTATGTATTTTGGACAATCTCAGCGGAGACGAATGTCATGGCACACACCGAAATGTGTATCGCTAAAGGGGCACGTGCACGGCTACGACAGCTTGTGACTTGTTGTCGCCGATTCCCAATACACACATCCACGATTTCCACTGCCCCGTGCGATTGGCACGGCCTAATTTTGTGCTGCTACGGCTCTACGACAAAGTTAAAATTGTTCAACTTCGTCGTAGAGCCGTACGGCTATCTGACATTTTCCTGCATATTTCGGCGTTTTTATTGACTTGTCAGTGAGGTGTTTAAAGAGTAGATGCTAATAATCCATTTCTCTGGGGCTGGGGAGGTAATTATACACCGCATTATTGGATACTATCTCATCAAACGTTACCGATACAAAGTAGGCTACCCGCACTAGGAAGCGTATGACTGTCGAATATATATATATGTTTTAATGAATTTAGATTGTAGTTTGTTAAAGTATTCATATGTAGCTATATATATCATCTGCAGAGGAATAAATAATTTGTAGCCGTAACGGGGACGTGTGCATCAAAATCGCATGCAGCCACCATCGGCCATGAAATGGCGGTTCGCGATTTCCTCGATCGTTGCCGGTTATGTGGACAGCGCCCTCAACTCAGCTTGTATACGACTTTTAAGAATTTTAGGGAAATTCCGACCATGTTATGTGCTCAAACTTACAACTCTACCACGTTTTCAATGATGCCGATAAAAATGAGAAATAGCTCCCCTTCTTGTTCGACCACATTTTAATTTTTGTTAAACCCTTTTCCATCGAATTCTTCTGTGTGTAATAAAATGACTATTATATCCTAAAATATACATGAATTACAAATTTGGTAGCCAAAAATTGATCTTTTCTCTAGTTGGTCTTTTTTAGTCAATCGTTCTACGACAAATAGTCTATGTGAAGGTGATAATAAAAAGAGTATTGAGTATTATTCCTCACTACCATCTGCATCGAAATGGATATTGATACAAAAGATATCTAAATTAAATTTTAAGCTGTTTGGTGGACTCAAAGAGGACAACTCAATCTCAAATGTTGCCCATGGGCTAAATTTACCCCCAGGACATTTGTTCCTATCCTTTGATTTTACTAGGTATGGAATACTATCTAACATATTTATATGTATTTTGGTTAGCATAAGTTTAAAACATGATACACGGATAAAAGCAATAACATGCACCTGTATGCATCATCTTTATCAAGTGCCAGAGAAATAAAGGGTATTTTGTCAGACCACAGCATATGGTTGATCTCCAAGTAAGTAAGCTGTTAACTGGAGCACAGGCCCAGATGTGCTCAAGCATAAATTTTGATTTTGCCATTACTAATTGGCCTGGAATACCTTCAACGCTTTCATCGTCTATTTGCCCCAAAACATTTTCCAAAAATATGTTTCAATTCTATTGTGCATTTTCCACAGAAACCTTCAACATGTATGCCAGATATTCATATAACTGAAAAATATTTTGTGATTATTCAATATTTCGCTGCATGTGGTAAAAATTGAGTATTGACAGCAAAGGTTCAGGCTTATTTGAAGATTGTATCAGGACATATAGATTTAATAATATTCTTGAAATACATGCCGAAACCGCTCTCACTCTCACAAAGCAGATGTCTCTTCTAATTTTGAAGTTTAGTGAAATTAAACTATATAAAATATTGCATTTTTAATATTTGAACACATGGAATTGATGTTACAATTAACTCTCTATTTATTTGTGAGAAATAGGCTAAAAAAGGATAATTTTTCGGATTTTCTACACCTATAATCGAATATCAAATTATCAGTTCGTCAACTAGAGATATAAAGATTGTAACGAAAATATGGTCTGGGCTCGCGTTTGATACGGGGCGCAGATTTCTGTTGCTATTATTCGTTACTGCTTCACTCAACGATTTTCATCGCCTATGTCGGCCCGGGAGTGTTAAAAGGTTAAGGAGCAATATCATACGCATTTTGCGTCAGCACATATTGAATATTTTTTGGTTTGTTACCTTGTTTTCAATGCAGAATTTTTGTGAATTTTATTTCAATGAATATATATTTATTCATACTGAAAATGACATTTTCTAGATAAGTCACCCATACTGAAAATGAACCATTCCAATGTGGAATATAAAGAAGAAGCTTCGGTACTAGTTAGAAACTAAAAAGTCATATGTAAACACATAATCAACTCAGTATATAATAATCAATATAATTGTTCAGGTGTTCCGTAACATGCCACACGAAGCTTGAAGAACGTGGCTGGTATTAAGAACTTGAGCTGACTCAAAACGTCAGCTCTAAATTCTCGGCTGTTTAAGCTGATTTGTGAAGATCTCGGCTCTGATCACACTTGTCTTCTCTATCACACAGAGGTGCGCTGGCTCTCCAGGGAAAATACAACAAGGCGTCTTTTTCAATTGAGGGATGAGCTACTTGTATTTTTAAGGGAGAAGGATCATGATTTTCAAAAAGATCTGGAGGCCGAGGAATTTATCAGACGATTGGCTTCCTTGTCAGACATTTTCGAAGTGATCAACCACTTAGATCTGTTATTTCAAGGACCAAACTGCACTGTCGTGAGTTTATTTCAAAACTGGGGGCGTTTGTCCTAAAAGTGGACCTCTGGAAGAAGAACGTGGAGAGCAAGAAATACGGAATGTTTAAATCCTTGACAGCGCGCCTAATGATTAGGTTTCCCGTGAAATCATTGATCACCTCTCACTGCTCAATGCTGAGTTGAGGCATTACTTCCCGGATGTGACATGTGCCTACATGACCGATCCATTCTCTGTTGATCCAGCCGACCTGCCTGTGGGGACTGGGGAGCAAGAGGAGCTCATAGATATCCAGGCTGACCAGACAGCAAAGACGAACACACAAAGATTGTCCTCCAATAAACTTCTGGGTTAGCATGGCCTCCTCGTACTCGACGCTAGCTTCTCACGCTACTCCCCAGCTGCTAATTTTCCCTTTTACGTGGGAGTGCGAGCAAGGATTTTCATCCCTGATGACTATCAAGTCGAAGAAACGAAACCGACTGGTTGCGCCGATGCATGACTTTTGATGCGCTGTGAGCAAACGTGTGCTACGCATCGACCAGCTAGTGAAAAATAAACGAATGCAGCCATCGCATGAAATAAATTGACTTTTGTTGTTTGTTGTTATTTCATTATGTTGTGGTGAAAAAACAATTCTATGCGTCCCATCAACTCTATAATAATGATAATGCCTTCTTTAATAGAATTTGTTATTACACCTCGCATATTTTAATAAATACGTGATTATGACGTCATAAATAGTGGAAACATTTTTGCCCGCCTTTGGCGCGCGTAACTTATGTAGGTGGTACGCGAGCACTGCATAAAACCTCAAAATGGTACGTGGGTGAAAAAAGGTTGGGAACCACTGATTTAGGTGCATATGGACCCAGGTTTCAGGAAGGGATTGAATGAAATAATGTAACCATTGTCGGGCATACTCGGTTCATTGACGATGTGGTGAAGCCCGCATTTTCGGCCTTTTTTCCCGGAGGTTAATAAAAAATTCTATCTTCTGATATTTTCTCACATGCGATCAATTTTTTTTTCGAATCGCGGATATGAACGAACCTTAATTGTTGTCCATGTTCCGGTTTCAGGAACAAATGCTTGTATTGATTTTGATGTTCTGTCAAACACGGCAATTGCTGGGAAAGAAATGTGTCACGATTAGGTTCAATAATTGAAGATCATTGTTAAATCACATCTTGGACGTGTTAGCGTTCACTTTGCTATCGTATGTTACAAATTTCAGGTTCGAATCTGGGATAAAAACTTATTCCTATAACTCGACCCAAGCTGTATTAATTCAGGCCGACTCGACCAGAAAGAGAACACATGTCTTTCTATTAACACTATTCCTAAGTAATAATATAAGATAATATGGTCTTGCTCAGGGTGCAGAATATTAACTAAATCGTATGGTATTAGAAAAGATAATTTATTAGATTAGTTATTATGAGAAAAAGTAGTTAACCCGACAAAGCGACTGTGACAATACTTAGCAAACCAACTCACCGTTAGACTTCCTTTGTCGCCTCATCGCAGCATCTGCAATGAAAGGATGGATTGAGCATGGAGAGACCTCAGGCTTCCTGCCAACACTGAACACAAACACAATTTTACGGTTTATTGGAAGTTTGCTTTTATATTAAATTTTATTGAGTCTTAATAGCTCCAGGTGACTGGTACAGATACGCAAATGATGGTTGCTGCTTAAACAGCTACTTTCTTTACTACGATATTAAGCACATACTCCCTAGATCAATATCTGCTGCCTCCACTTCAGGTCCAAAGTACGGAATCATCAAAACTGCTTGAAGACATTGAGCTGAGTTGATTACAAGAGACTAAACAAAAGAAATGAAATATTTTTAAATGTAGTGAAAAATGAGAAAAATACAAATTTATAAAAAAAAAATTTGAAACCTCCTTTTCCATTATGAACTTTCGATAACTGTGTGGAATTCCTGATAAATCCAATTTTCCAAAAAGTTCTTCAAATGCTGATCTTCTGATATCTGGTTCATAACTGGTCCAAGTTATCAGTGCTTTGCATTTACCTGCTTCAGAGATCTATTGAGCAAAATATAGCATCTGACATAAATTCAAACTCAATCCGACTGTACCTAAACTTATTATCTTATCTTATTAAAGCAGTTAGATGCCACAAACAGCCAGAGAGCGAAAAACCGCGATTTCATTGTTACAAAAGTCTATTTCACAATACGAAAAATTGCCCATATTTTTTTGTATCGTATGCTTCAGAACACTTTCAATATCAATATAATCTATAAATGTTAATTACGCTTAACATATTAAATTTAAAATCATTTTTATACCTGTGACTTCTTTTTTGCTTCAACCAAAAACGAAATGAACTCCTTGTCTGAATGTTTGAAATCTTCTTGAACAACAATCGATTGAGAATATTTCAAAGCGAATTTATTGCATCTTTCAACTAATCTTGTACAGTTGAATGTGTTCGCAATCATCTTTGTCGTAAAGAACGATGCTGGACTCAGATCTTTCTCAAGTAACATTGCAATCTTGTTGCACATTTCTGCAAAATGGATATGTCATTCTGCTTAATAATAATTTTTCAATATTAATGATGTCGTTCCTAAATTGTAATTGAATTATATTTGATTAATCGACGACCCATGTTGCAAATAAATCATGGTATAAGTAAGGACAAATTTTGCACTGTGATAAAGTTTGAATTTCGACCCTCCTAATTCTAATAAACTCTGTCGATACTTAGAAGACAGTGATTTGAACGAACTGCTCCTATTTTGACTTGATTTCGGAAATTCATGAATAACCTACTTTTCAGCTGCATAATATGAGCAACATTCATCAGTTGTTCACAATTCCCATGATTAGGAACAGAAACTTGACCAGTGTAAATGAAATTTATACATTCCTTAACAGATGTCATTGGGACATTCTTCATTTTAACAATACCAGAACGACTTTCAACATTCTGAAATGTAAAGTTCAGGAAATATAAGGCCACAAGCCAAGTAATCGAAGTACATAAAATGAGACAATCGTCATTGTTTTTGTGTATTATAACCTTTGCAGCAACCTGATAAATACGCTGACAGTTGTGGAATGTTAAAGAAAGTAAGTATCAATACGAAATTGTAAATATCGTAAGGATGATTAATGAGAAAAATTACCTATCAGTTTATAGGCGTGGCATTTGAAATCCAAAATTCTGCACCAACTCTATACAAGCAATTTCCAATATTGTTTACATGTATGGTTCACACAAAAACATGTATATTTTTGAACAATGTGGAAATGTACATGCAATTTATTGCCAGATATATGCTAGTGATAGGCCCATACATGAAATACTTTTAATCATAAAAATACAGTTTTATGTGATTTGTTGGAAAGTAAACATTCTTCTATTCCGTGTTCACATTTGTTTGGTTTTACAACTATGCACATGTTCTTAGATGTGTAGCAAATATGATTCCCAATAGTATGTACGTATTGTATTTGAAAGGCTTTTCCACAATGTGGGAATGTACGATACAAAAAATTTTACGAGATGTATAAACTAGTGATGGATCTGAAAATGAATTCCTTTTAATTCGAAAAACAGTAGTTCATGTGATTCATTGTGAAGCAAATATATTCAATTATTGTCCACATTTGTTTGGTTTTACAACTATATATGTTCTTAGATTTGGAGCAAGTACGCTTCCATATTATATGGATTTTGATGAGCTCACAAACACTCACCTCATGAGACAGCATAGCTTGAAAATAATCTGACCCTGCCGAGAGAACATTCCTGTGTGCTGGGATTTCTTCATTACCAACTTTTACTGTAAAGTCACAATGTTCTTTTACTTCCCTCATTCTAAAAATTGAACTTATTTGTTAAAATGCGGGATCTTTCTTAGCTGATATTTCTACAACCTGCACAATCAAATGGTCAAGGCATGATGGCAATATCTATGTCAATAGGAATATGTAAGTCGCCGGCCATTGGAGCATTTTAATAGGATCTTTATAAGTTTAGTATGTTGGATTATATTTAACCACTCGAAAACTCAATGTTTTGATGATTCCATGGATTGATAATGTACAATAAATAAGAACCAACTATAATTGTTCCTGTATCTTTTAAATTGTTAAGATCAAAGAGGAAATTCGCAACGTTTATTAAAAACTGTTTCGAGGTTAAAACTGTGACCCAATATCAGGATATTAAAACTTGTTTTATATCTGAATTCGTTCAATAGGTAGTCAAAAATAATTCCTCCCAAGCAAAACTTACCTGTTGAGTTTTCTTAATATTTCAACAGCATGATCTCTCTCATCTGTGACAGCAATTGAATCCATTTCTTATTTTCAACCAAGTTTATAAAAAGCGTTATAAAAATTCAAAGACGGTTGCTTAGGTTTGCAATTCCACTACAAGAACTCATTGTTAGAAAATGGAACGCGTGAAATACTACCGAAATATAAAAAAAAGTCTATGTTGTTTTTGTCGATTTGAATCTTTTTTTCATACGTTTATCTATATTCTTATGAATTCATCAAAGGTTTTTCCCACACATCAGTATTTTGGGTCGACAGGGCCTTGAGCAACTGTACTATCTTGCGTTCTTCTATATTGTTAAATTTCATATAGATTATTGCGAAACGAATAAACATACATACATAGGACACATATAGTCAGTCCTTCGATTATTTATTGCCCCTATCTAATAGACGTGCTCTCAAAACTGGGCTGTACAAGGAAATTTATGAAAAATATATGATATTTCAAGTAATCCAAACCAATATATTAGTGTTTATTAGCGTCAAACTTTAAACAAGGTGTCAAATTAATTACACGCCTCTCTTAATGCCTGCAAACTGCAACTACCCTCACAAGGGACAAGAAATTTTATCTCGTCTGAAGACGTTGAGACCATGCTCTAACGAAATCTTACAATAAACTTACATTTCTGTGCAATGAGAACATGATATTTTTGTATACCCTCACATTACTGAATCTTCCACACAAAATATACGATATTATATAACCAGCGATGAAGCTTTGTCGGCTTCAGTTAACCCTCAGTGATGTTTATCGACTTTTGCTGTACTGTGATAACGCTTCGTTAAACATTGCAGTGCGAACAGGGGGTCGATCTATATTGAGACAAGATGATCATAGCTTAATAAATAATAAATAAATAATTAACTTATCGTATGCGGTAGTATTTGTCAAGCGTGAGCCACAAATGAAATTATCATTGACGACAAAATGCAATAGCCGCGCGGAGTTTAAAGCTTATGTTGTTTGTTCATTTAGCACAGCAGAATATCAAGTAGATAGTAGTATAAAATTTCAAGAAATACACACACTGCGCAATTCACCACTAGCGAACCCAGCGGATATTGGACGAAATTCCGTCCTTTCAGTAAAATCAGAGAAAAAATCATAAAACCAAAGACATTATATAATAGTCGCGCAATGCCAACTCCGACCTGTTGATAGCAGCGCCATCTGGTGTCTGATGGATTTTCCTAGCAGCGGGACGCTGCAGAAATTAATATTCACTTCACGGACAAAAAGGCGGGAATGGATATTTCTGATGAAGAACTGTTTGAAATTTCTGAGGGGGTAAATGGCATAGTAATTTTTGAGAGAGTGTTCGTTCTGGTCAAGATTTTTTACAGAATCGCATCAGTAATTGTTACAAGTAGCCGATATATTTGAGAGTGAACAAATGCGTGTTTTTAGTTCAAGCTTTTACTTAGTTTCAAGTTAATATTATTCTGGTCGTTTTTTTCTATCAATAATTTCACAACCAATCACTCCTAGAACGAGAAGGTTTTTGGTTTTATTTTTCCTCCACTTACCATCGCCACAGGATAAAATTCCCAAGTAACAAATTATTAAATGTGTTAGTCTCATCAAGAAGACTGTAAGTATTCGTCGTTTTGACTTCAGTGTATAACATTCACGTCATGGATTTCGCGATAAAAGTAACTAAAAAGTGCAGAATGTTTGAAAATATACCTATATATTTTTTGTGCAGTTGGACGATGTATCAGAAAATACCTTGGAAGGTTATTAGCGATAAATTACTACTTTCTCGTTTCTAATGTTCTTCGAAGTCTTCTTGAACCCACCCCCAAAGTCGACAAGCATTACGACTCTGATTGCTGTAGTGTCTACTCAACCATGCATTACGTCACGCTATATAACCTTGAATGACTGTTGGTAATAAAGACTTTGAGTGAGCTACGAGAGCATGTGCTTCGAGACGGGTAGTACTGGGTTAGATCCGTGAGTTTAATCTGTTTTAATCAAACTGTTTGGGAATCAAACAGTACACCTTTCACGTGAAAAACCCTTTGATAAACCAAAACTATCCATTATTGTCCATGATTCAGATGTAAAATGAAATTTATTTTCAAATTAATATAACAATATGGTGTAACCCTATAAAATATTTTTGCCAGACATGCGCGACTAATAGCTGCGTCCTATCGACGCAGCCCATCAAGGTCACATACCTGACAAAAGATGCTGAGATTAATTTTTCCAACTAGGGATAAAAAGGTACCGTATAAAGTACAAAAAAATGAAAAATGAACTATAACCACACCATCGTACGGGGATCCAATCCAAACTTTGACTGTCAGCCTTGTTACAGCTTCAATAACAAAAAATCAAAATCTTGTGACGGTACTGGATTTTTGGTATATTCCTTACTGTCTTGAGTTTATGTTACTGTGACACTTCTCTATATTTCGGACCATTCTTAACTAAATTGAGCCATATAGCGGTTGAGGGTTCAAAGGTCACTACTTGATAAATTACCACGTTGCTGGTAAGCGACGTTCTCTTTCCGTCCCGGCCGCCTTGGCGGTGGCGGGGTCGTCCGGTGTCTGCTTCCGTCAATGTGTTAATGTTTATCTGTTGCCGTTTCAATACATTTGCATCATCCTCGACGAACCTTATTGTGTGGTTATTGCAGCACACAGGAGTCCTTTGAAAGCGTTTTATGGGTTGCGTTATGGGTCTATCGGACTGTGCTGGCGAGCACTGTTATTTCTTCAAACCGCCCCGCTGCACAACATATGAATGGCATAAGGGCATCAGGAAGCGGAAACGTGTATTCTCGTGGGATGAAACTGATCCTGAAACAATAAACATTTTAAAGTGGCAAGCTGTAAGACCTACATCATCCGCGCGTGTGGAAACCGGGTACGGAAACAAATATACGAGAATCGACATTTACATATAAGAAGGACAGGCTACCAGTAGCAATCGAGTAAAGGACGGCGAGAAGATGTTCGCGGGATTGGGATCGCCTCCAATATGGGTGAATATGTTCGAAGACCGCGTGAGTTGGGAGACGGGACATTGGAATGGCTAGAATGGGCTGATTGTGCATAGCCGGAGATGCGGATATTGACTGATCCTGGCGGGACGAAAACTGAGTGGAGCAGTGGAACTTTAACATATTCGCATACACAGAAGCAAACAACAATGATAGGAATGGACAACGCTCCGATAGACATGCCGATTGTAGATGGGGCTATGCCTGCTGATTCTAAAGTTGTATTGGGAGAAGATGACGAGTTAGCGGCGCAAGAGCATTTTTACAAAATTTATATCACAAAGCTAATCTTGCAGTGGCGAGTTCGAAATATAGCATGCAACACCCTTAATTTATATTAATTCTTTTGGTAAACTTTCTTTGTTAATCTTTACGCTTTTTACCAATTAACTCTCTTTTAGAATCTTTTTTGGAATAGTCCCCGAAGGCCCTATATCCCTTTTGGAGTAACTAGCAGATCTGCAAATCGCCATGAATTTGTTTTTCGTTATTGAAGGTGGTAAAAGTGAAAATCAATAACAGTTTTTTCCTCTCTTCAACTTTTGACCAGATATGCTCAAATTTTTTCTCACCTAAAAACAACCAATGCTAGAGTTTCCGGGAGGAAATGAGTTTCAGGTGCCAAATTCCTTATTGCACGATATAGCTCTAGAGAAAGAGTGGTTGTTGGATGGCATTTTGTGTCAGCAACACATTCCTCCAGCAAGTGAAACTATTTGTATGTATGGGTCGGGGGACATTCATTGCAAAGCCACTTTTTCTTAACCTCACCGGACACGCATTCTCTATGATACCATCTATGACAAGAACTGCACTGGCCAGTTAGCTTGTCGTCGTCAGGCATACAATAACAAAAACATATAGCATACGACAAAATGAAAATTGAGTCGGATTTCTCCGCTCACAAAGTAACGCAGCATGTGAAATGACACGCCACAATCAATTTGCCCAATTTGTTGTTGCACATTTGCAACTTTGACCGAAAGATCACCCATAGGCCTTATCAAAATCCACGCTGCTTGTTCAACTAGAACAAGAGACTTTCTCATTGTTTGGCCGCCATCATTTTTAACATTACTTGGTAGTTGAATTACATGTAAGGCTGGGCAAAACCGAATCATTTTGAATTCGAATCACTAATTCTTTGTAAATAACAAATATCCCATTTTTAATATTATAACCTGTCCCCATTGTGAAAATAAGGAAATTCATAGTCTGTAGTGTATTTTCAATTCCTACTAAGAGCAACAATTTTCATATTTTTACCGACGGAATATAATTCCAATTGCAATTGATGATTGGTAGCCATCTCATGTCATGGTGAAAAAATGATGAAAATTTTATAAAGAGTTGGGATTCGGTTACAACTGCAGGGACTTCTATTACGATGGTAATGACGTATGATTGTATGTCATTCCCAAGTTTGCACAAATTATAAAGCATCGAAGTATATTCTTTATTGCAAGAGCTCGCATACATTTGAATAAATTCAAGTTGAAACTACAAGCACTTTCAAAGGCATTCCAGTTTGTAGGTCTCGGTATGAGCTCGATGCAACGTCTACATTTTGACTTAAGTCCAGAAACTCTTTTGCTTGGAATGACTTCTCAAATCACTAAATTGTTTTGACATTGCTTGTATCCTACCAACAACGTCACAAAGTGTTTTCTCAGCTTCCGAATTCGACACACTTGGAATCACAGTAGATATTTCATCAGAGATTGCACCTAAGCCAAATGTCAGCAGGCTGTCAACATTTACAGGACTAGAACAGGAGTTTTTTTTTTTTTTTTTTTTTTTGAGGAGTCTAAATAGAGTCTCCAATCTAAACTTTGCGTGAAATGCAATAAACTTTTTTTTCTTCTTATTTGGGTGGACGGATTCCTCCACTGAACGTAGCATTTGTTGAGTCTTGTTTTGCTTGTATGCAATTCCAATCTCAACTTCTAGAATACATTTAATTTTTTCACTAAAACCTTCCTTGGGCTCTGTAAAAAAGTTTTGGATAACCATTCGCACGGTAGGCCTTTCTGATTTAATTCATCTCTCTTCTTTGTTCTTTATCAGATGCAAAGGTATTGGCTCCGTTTATTAACGTGTTGGCGACTGATCTCTTTTGGCAACTTGGATGGTTCCAGCTCAAATATCTGTCAGCGTGGGTCTTCTTCCTATAAACAGAGGTTGACCAAACAGTATTTCTTGAATTCTTCGAACGTGGGCATTCCTTGTTTGATTTAGCGAATCCTAATGTCAGAATCATCAAGAGATGGAAATATTTGTACTGTCTCAACAACTGATGTAGTTACGGGTGCAGATTTCAGTCATTGATATGTTTTCTTGATCTAAGTAAACGAATATTGTGTTGGAAAACGAATGTAAAGAATTTTGATGTCATTTTATCGGGTCTCAAACCAATCGCGTTTTGTCGTTTGATTCGATAAAATAAGATTCAAAAGTTGGGCGGTCAAAGTCCAAATCGGACCGTAGAAATATAGTTTAAATAAACGTATTTTTCTATTAACTCTACATTACCGTGTTTATCCCGAGTTATTGTGCAAAACACAAATAATGTGTTAAATATATAATGATATTAATAAGTAAAATCTTTGTATTTGCGGTTTGGAGTTCGAAGAGAAGAGAATATTTGGGAAGAGGTCATCTATATTAATTTATTTTTCGCGCATTCTCTATGATACCAACTATGACAGGAACTGCACTGGACCATTAGCTCGCCGTCGTCAGGCATGCGACAATAACAGAACACTTTGCCGGTCCTGCAAAATAACGGTTGATTGTCATCTATGCAAGATTCATTTTGTACGTCTACAGGGCTGCTAGATATCTGTTTCATTTTATTTTAACTCATATCACATTCGATAGCTTGTCTCATATCTTCCTGACACAATTCATTGCAAAGTCAATTTTTCTTCTTTCTAACTTCACCGGACACACATTCTCTATGATACCATCTATGGCAAGAACTGCACTGGACAATTAGCTTGCCGTCGTCAGGCATGCGACAATAACAGAACACTTTGCCGGTCCTGCAAAATAACGGTTGATTGTCATCTATGCAAGATTCATTTTGTACGTCTACAGGGCTGCTAGATATCTGTTTCATTTTATTTTAACTCATATCACATTCGATAGCTTGTCTCATATCTTCCTGACACAATTCATTGCAAAGTCAATTTTTCTTCTTTCTAACTTCACCGGACACACATTCTCTATGATACCATCTATGGCAAGAACTGCACTGGACAATTAGCTTGCCGTCGTCAGGCATACGACAATAACAGAACACTTTACCGGTCCAACAAAATAACGTCTGATTGTCATCTATGCAAGATTCACTTCGTACGTCTATGGCTGCTGGATATCTGTTTCATTTTATTTTAACTCATATCACATTCGATAGCTTGTCTCATATCTTCCTGACACAATGAAAATTGAGTCGGATTTCTCCGCTCACAAAAAACCGCAGCATATGCTATCCCAAACAGGCCACGTGCCATTTGTCCAATTTGTTGTTGAACATTGGCGACTTTGACCAATAGATCACCACCTATAGGCCTCATCAAAATCCACGTTGCTTGTTCAACTAGAACAGGATACTTCATCATTGTTTGGCCGCCTTCGTCATCCGCATCCCTCGTGCTCAGTGTTTGCAGACTGTCATATATAATAAACTCATCTGCTTATTTGGCACGTATTTTAGATATCCAAATCCAGTGATTATCATATATGTATAAAATCTGGACGAAATTCGTATTGTTCAAGTCATAGCCTTCCGATCTCTTATAAATTCATTGATTTCAAGGTGTATCCACACTGCAATTTCCACCGCGAAGGTATTAGCATGCAATAAAAAATGCCTTTATTAACAAGCTGCAAGAGAGAGAGCTACGTGAAATGCAAGAATGGGAACGAATCCTTTTTTGGGGTGATGTCTACTGGCGCGAGTTTTAAAGCCATGCTCAAATTTTTTCTCACCTAAAAAACAACCAATGCTAGAGTTTCCGGGAGGAAATGAGTTTCAGGTGCCAAATTCCTTATTGCACGATATAGCTCTAGAGAAAGAGTGGTTGTTGGATGGCATTTTGTGTCAGCAACACATTCCTCCAGCAAGTGAAACTATTTGTATGTATGGGTCGGGGGACATTCATTGCAAAGCCACTTTTTCTTAACCTCACCGGACACGCATTCTCTATGATACCATCTATGACAAGAACTGCACTGGCCAGTTAGCTTGTCGTCGTCAGGCATACAATAACAAAAACATATAGCATACGACAAAATGAAAATTGAGTCGGATTTCTCCGCTCACAAAGTAACGCAGCATGTGAAATGACACGCCACAATCAATTTGCCCAATTTGTTGTTGCACATTTGCAACTTTGCCCGAAAGATCACCCATAGGCCTTATCAAAATCCACGCTGCTTGTTCAACTAGAACAAGAGACTTTCTCATTGTTTGGCCGCCATCATTTTTAACATAACTTGGTAGTTGAATTACATGTAAGGCTGGGCAAAACCGAATCATTTTGAATTCGAATCACTAATTCTTTGTAAATAACAAATATCCCATTTTTAATATTATAACCTGTCCCCATTGTGAAAATAAGGAAATTCATAGTCTGTAGTGTATTTTCAATTCCTACTAAGAGCAACAATTTTCATATTTTTACCGACGGAATATAATTCCAATTGCAATTGATGATTGGTAGCCATCTCATGTCATGGTGAAAAAAATGATGAAAATTTTATAAAGAGTTGGGATTCGGTTACAACTGCAGGGGACTTCTATTACGATGGTAATGACGTATGATTGTATGTCATTCCCAAGTTTGCACAAATTATAAAGCATCGAAGTATATTCTTTATTGCAAGAGCTCGCATACATTTGAATAAATTCAAGTTGAAACTACAAGCACTTTCAAAGGCATTCCAGTTTGTAGGTCTCGGTATGAGCTCGATGCAACGTCTACATTTTGACTTAAGTCCAGAAACTCTTTTGCTTGGAATGACTTCTCAAATCACTAAATTGTTTTGACATTGCTTGTATCCTACCAACAACGTCACAAAGTGTTTTCTCAGCTTCCGAATTCGACACACTTGGAATCACAGTAGATATTTCATCAGAGATTGCACCTAAGCCAAATGTCAGCAGGCTGTCAACATTTACAGGACTAGAACAGGAGTTTTTTTTTTTTTTTTTTTTTTTGAGGAGTCTAAATAGAGTCTCCAATCTAAACTTTGCGTGAAATGCAATAAACTTTTTTTTCTTCTTATTTGGGTGGACGGATTCCTCCACTGAACGTAGCATTTGTTGAGTCTTGTTTTGCTTGTATGCAATTCCAATCTCAACTTCTAGAATACATTTAATTTTTTCACTAAAACCTTCCTTGGGCTCTGTAAAAAAGTTTTGGATAACCATTCGCACGGTAGGCCTTTCTGATTTAATTCATCTCTCTTCTTCTTTGTTCTTTATCAGATGCAAAGGTATTGGCTCCGTTTATTAACGTGTTGGCGACTGATCTCTTTTGGCAACTTGGATGGTTCCAGCTCAAATATCTGTCAGCGTGGGTCTTCTTCCTATAAACAGAGGTTGACCAAACAGTATTTCTTGAATTCTTCGAACGTGGGCATTCCTTGTTTGATTTAGCGAATCCTAATGTCAGAATCATCAAGAGATGGAAATATTTGTACTGTCTCAACAACTGATGTAGTTACGGGTGCAGATTTCAGTCATTGATATGTTTTCTTGATCTAAGTAAACGAATATTGTGTTGGAAAACGAATGTAAAGAATTTTGATGTCATTTTATCGGGTCTCAAACCAATCGCGTTTTGTCGTTTGATTCGATAAAATAAGATTCAAAAGTTGGGCGGTCAAAGTCTAAATCGGACCGTAGAAATATAGTTTAAATAAACGTATTTTTCTATTAACTCTACATTACCGTGTTTATCCCGAGTTATTGTGCAAAACACAAATAATGTGTTAAATATATAATGATATTAATAAGTAAAATCTTTGTATTTGCGGTTTGGAGTTCGAAGAGAAGAGAATATTTGGGAAGAGGTCATCTATATTAATTTATTTTTCGCGCATTCTCTATGATACCAACTATGACAGGAACTGCACTGGACCATTAGCTCGCCGTCGTCAGGCATGCGACAATAACAGAACACTTTGCCGGTCCTGCAAAATAACGGTTGATTGTCATCTATGCAAGATTCATTTTGTACGTCTACAGGGCTGCTAGATATCTGTTTCATTTTATTTTAACTCATATCACATTCGATAGCTTGTCTCATATCTTCCTGACACAATTCATTGCAAAGTCAATTTTTCTTCTTTCTAACTTCACCGGACACACATTCTCTATGATACCATCTATGGCAAGAACTGCACTGGACAATTAGCTTGCCGTCGTCAGGCATACGACAATAACAGAACACTTTACCGGTCCAACAAAATAACGTCTGATTGTCATCTATGCAAGATTCACTTCGTACGTCTATGGCTGCTGGATATCTGTTTCATTTTATTTTAACTCATATCACATTCGATAGCTTGTCTCATATCTTCCTGACACAATGAAAATTGAGTCGGATTTCTCCGCTCACAAAAAACCGCAGCATATGCTATCCCAAACAGGCCACGTGCCATTTGTCCAATTTGTTGTTGAACATTGGCGACTTTGACCAATAGATCACCACCTATAGGCCTCATCAAAATCCACGTTGCTTGTTCAACTAGAACAGGATACTTCATCATTGTTTGGCCGCCTTCGTCATCCGCATCCCTCGTGCTCAGTGTTTGCAGACTGTCATATATAATAAACTCATCTGCTTATTTGGCACGTATTTTAGATATCCAAATCCAGTGATTATCATATATGTATAAAATCTGGACGAAATTCGTATTGTTCAAGTCATAGCCTTCCGATCTCTTATAAATTCATTGATTTCAAGGTGTATCCACACTGCAATTTCCACCGCGAAGGTATTAGCATGCAATAAAAAATGCCTTTATTAACAATGGGAATGAATCCTTTTTTGGGGTGATGTCTACTGGCGCGAGTTTTAAAGCCATGTAGATCAGCACCATCAGGAAAGAAGTGAAAAGGCAAAGAATTCCAAAATTTAGAGATTCTTGGACAAAAAAACTTTTTGCATAAAACTGTTCCTGAAACAAAATCCATAATAATATTTGTAAAATGAACAAGATGAAGCAACATTGCGACTTTCGTTTTCCATTGAAGTAGTCACTAACTTTCTGGTACTACATTTTGAAGACAATTTTTTGTCTCACGAGTGGCCATTAGTCGATACTTTTCAAGCACTACTTCAGACTTTGCTTTGAGGAAAGGTTTTTCAAATTTTGTTGCTGATGTTTTTATAGAGCTGCGAGCATTTCTTCAAGCTGAATAAGCTCTTTAGATTATACTTGAATAGCTTGCGACAATAATTCCTGTCCTAATATTTCTCTCAGTAACGTAATTAGTTTTATCTGGAAAGAAAAATCCACGACATCCAAGTAGAGAGGTCAGTGGCTTGGCAAATGTGATTATGGCATCTAGGAAGCCTGCTTCATTATGTATGAATATCATAATAGACACTGATTACAATCAAAGTGTCAAACGAAGTCATGTGTTCATATATTATACCGATGTGACAAGCACGATACGGGCTTGGGTGAAATTATCGCTTGTTCAAGACTGACATGTCCTTAATATGTGCTTCAACATTTATAACATAGGTTGGTAGTTGAATTGCAGGTAAGGCGGGTCAAAATCGAATCATTTACTTCCACCCGCCCCATCTTTTTAGAAGTTTTGACTAAAAAATAATGTCGAATCAAAATTGACCATGTAACCTCAATGTATAGCAATGGTCAGGATAGCAAGTCGTAAGCCTTTCATGGCATTTTGTTACATGATTTATAGCGCTTTTTGCACGTAAAATGAATCATAGTCTTTTGGGGAAAATAAAAATGTAGTATTGTAGTAGCTTTTTGCGATCGAGTGACTGTTGGTTGTTTTCTTCCCCTATCCAACTAGCTATCACAGTGGTGGCCGAAGTGGATTGTGATGTTCCACGCATTTGAAGATAAGCTCGCTCCCATTAGCGACAGCCTCATGCACCTATGCCATAGTAAAATTTATGTAGTCTTGATGTTAGCATGTAGATTTTTATACTTCTTTTATAGACAAACAATGATAATACATATGACAATTTATTGACTTATGCAGACTGCCGTCCTGTTGCAATATTGGCATTGAGCCGGGGTAGAAGATCTAGTGCAAGGTTATTTGAAATATTTACTACGATTGACAGCATAATAAGTGTATTAAACTAATTTGCATATCAATTTAGACCTTGAAAGTACCTTTTTAGCGAACCTTTTTTTGATAAAAGTCGAATGGACGTATACATAAGGAATCAGGTTCGGTCGAATACAAATAGCTGAAACGATCTCACGCGCTCTGCTCTTATGCAGGATCGTGAACGATATATAATATTGATGGTGGCTTCAGAGACAGGCTTATTCATACTGTCGAATTAACTTGAAGGCCTCAATGAAACCTTATTGTATCCGACATCTGTCAATAATTCTTATCATTTAGCGACTTTGTTATCACGTTTGTAGTGCATCCTCGTTTTCTATTTGCATATGAATAGCACTTGCCATTTCATAAACTCTATTGCGTTTTTTAAACAATATTGATTTGATTTTTGTACACCATCGCTTTATATAAGAAAGACGGCGTGGTAAATTTGTTTATCCTTATTTGAAAGTGTGTTTTCAACTTTCATGGTCGTTGTTTCTTCACAACGACCATGTACACAAATAAAAGTTTAATTTGCGAAATATGTCATAAATGTTTCAATCACAGAGGAAGTCTGCACGTCCATATGCGTGTTCATACAGGAAAAAGGTCATTTACTTGCAAAAGGTGCGATAAAGCTTTCCGGCAAAGTACCACCTGAAACGGCATGCAGAGAAAAGATGAATTCAGTTGTAAATATTGCGTATCAATAAAGAGTTTCTTTGATAAATTTCATTCAAATAGTCATATATTTATCTATACCGGGGAAAAGTCAGATAGATGTGAAATATGTGGGGAAAATTTTGCTGAAAAGAAAATGCTGAAATGCCGTATTCACACAGGAGAGAAAGCATTTTCTTGCAAAATTTGTGGAAAATTATTCAGGACCAGATCAAATGTTTCGGCGCACATTAGAACTCATGTCAATGAGAAACTTTACTCATTTAAAACTTGAAACCAGATCCATTGCAGAAGATAATTCATTCGATTGAGAAACCGTATCTTTGTGATATTTGTTGAAAAAGATTCAAATAGAACTCAACCAAGAACAAACATAAGCGAATTTATTGTGTAGGTCAAATGTAGTCCTGTCATATTTGGGTCAGAACAATTCCGAGTACTTCAGACACACCCATAAACTTGTCTTGTGAAACTTGTCTACCATCTCAGGTTTCCGAATGCTGGGTTACACTCATGTCTGTTATTTCGTCTGCACTTTTACATGCAGTAGAGCCAACAAAGAAGTTTCGGAGGGGAAAAATCGGAAAGTGTTCCATCCTTTTATCTACACTACGAAGATGAATATTTTATCAAGATTATTCATGATCTATTCTTTTTCATTCAATAATGTTATCATTTTTCTCTGCATTCGTTTCGTTAATATAATTTTTGAAACATTTCACGACTCGGATTACTTGAAATTACCACAACACTGTGATACAGGTGGTCTGCTAATATAGATATATGTAAGCCATACTTGGGATGAATAGTTAACAACAAGCGAGTAATTATAGGAAATCAAATTTGGAGTGCTAGGCTGATTCGGTGAATCAAATGCAACTTGGCGATGCATTGTCTATATTACTGACGGCCCTTTTGAGATATTTTATTTTGAGAAATGTTATTTCATTTTGAACATTGCTGAAGGAGTTTTCTGCTTCTTCTGCTTGTAGACAGACCACTGCTTTTGCTTCTGCAACCGTCATCTTGCATGTTGCTTTCATCAGTGCGACTTTCTTCTGAAGATCGAAAACCCTTGTTCTTTGAATTGTATATACTTCATCCAGTTCATGTCAAATTGAACTCGCAGTCCATAAAACACTCTTTAATTTCATTGTCACAATCTCAAAAGCGAATTTTAAATTCTGCCTCGATGTTTTTTGGTTATAAGGTTGCATGGCCGTACCGATATCGGCAAATTCTGCGACACTTTTCGTTGTGGACATATCATACTTGAATAGAGTAGCTACAGGCAAGACGTATGTACTGCAAGGCATTACCAGAAGGCTTATTAAATATTTTAATATCCATAGAAACAGAAAGATCAATGCCGTAGATTAGTCTCAGACACACTGTTAAACTTACCTTATCTGACATTCATCGGATTCGTTGTCGCAGTTTAGATTTATTTCATAACATATATATATACATCGATTTTGCGTACATTCTTCCCATAGACAGAAAGAAGGAGGGAGGTCAACCTCAAACTGTATTAGCTCTAAATTTTTAAAATAGGATAGGATTTCATTTTTATTCTGCAGTAGAGGAAAGCCGAGAATATGGCTTAATCGTATGGGGGACCACGACCTCTAGTGCAGTCTGCGTGAGCATTTTGGCTTAACATTTTACTCATTTTTCCTGTGCATGGGCATGGCGTTACGAGAATAACCGTGCATCGGCGAGCCGTCCAGCAGATCTCTCCCATATAATCATCCCTCACAGGATTCGAAGTCAGGATAATAGAGATGCGTAGCTCGAAATGCTTCACTGACTGAGCTGACCGCTTGTGTCACCGGAACATCTAAATTTTGCTAAGATTTCTTCAGTAGAACTTCTTATGACCTCGTTCGTTAGTGAACAAAAAGCCCGTAAAGACTCCGTAGTCTGTACCCTAGTAGGCATCATCGTTTTTTTTTCTACGCATATCGATTCGAAAATACCGGTATTGCCGTTATATCATCACTCTTATCAGAATGACAGAAAAGGTCTTTCAAACACCTGCGTATGGGTACAGATATGTGTAAAGTCTTTGTAATATTTGTTGATAGGAACGAAAATGTGACAATGCATGTAGCCACCATACTCAAAACGATCTACATAAACAAGAGATATTCCAATAAGCCGCTACTGTTATGGTGCTTCAACAAGAGTGTATTTATTAGGAAACAGAATATTGGTAATCAACTAACATCCAGCACAGTGTAACTAATAAAAGTGAATAATTTTATCAAGCATTTTCTTTGCATATTTCAGTTACAGTTCACAAAATTCTAAAACAGACCCATCATTGGGTCAACAGCGATAATCTTCAGTTATAAGTTTCACGATATTTTTTTTCTCATTAAAGATTTTA